>RYFJ01000992.1:0-80772 GCA_003991445.1 Oryza meyeriana var. granulata
AAAGAGAGAGAATCCACTAACTGTCTTTGACATGAAGTCAAATTAAGGGATAACCATCAGCAGATCTGCAATGTCAACATCTCTAGTTCCTTTACATCACAAGAGAAAAAGAGCCTCCACAACAAACCAGGAATATTTAGCATTTTAGTAATTGCTAGTATTTGCTATCACCTGTAACCTCGGCCCAATGTCACAATCAGCTTGAAATATCTCCTGGTCAGTGGACCAGAGGGAGCAGAGAAAACTGTGCCGAGAAAAATGCTTCTGTTCGCGAGAGGTGTTTTAGTTTTTTTATTTTTTGGATCTCCTCGGAGGTGTTTTAGGTTCATTAGGAGCAGCTTGTGTATTTCATGATGTCACAGACCACGAATGTGACGGACGTTGCGGACATAAAGAGAGCTACTCTCGCGGTCGCGGGGCGATGAAGCCGGAGAGGACAAGTGGTGTTTTGTCCGTTTTCCAGGCATTGCGAAGTAGTCGTCTTGCGTCAAAGCCCAAAGATGATGCTAGAATAAAAGGAAAAAAGAATAGAAAATCACGTATGGCGATCAGCGTTCGTACTCTCTTTCTTTTATACTATACTTTAAGGAATAGAAATATCAATATTAGGCTATACTAGTCAGCTGTTTTTAAGTCGACTCATATCATTAGAAATAGGCTAGATAATAGAGATGAGGATTGTATAGAATATGTGATCCCAACCGTTTACTTGGTTTTTCTTGTTTTTCTGGTTTTCTTGGAAAGGAGGGCCAAGCTGCACACGGGGGCATGGGTTAAGGGTGGCGGATGAATGAATCTGCTTTAAGTCGTAGAAATAACTCGTACAATTGATAGCACTACATCTGATAAAAATCTAAATGCCATTTTTCATATAACAAATCTAGATTTTATTCACTGAAATAGTCAAAGATTCTAGTAGCTCCATCATTTTCTTTTTAGCTCAATAAACCATTGCCAATTTTAAATTTAAATTTAAATTTAAAGTTAATTTTGGGTTTTTTCAAAATCATAGTTTTTTTTACATTAGGCTTTAAAACTGCGTAAAGAACATATTTATATAAAACATTTTACTCACAATTATTTTTTTCTCGCCTAATAACCTGTTAGGGGTCTAAATAGTATACTGGTGGCATGCATTCTAATGAGGAGTGACATAGTGAAAAAAAAAAAAGCTCGAGGCAGTGGAATAGTACAGTGCCTAATTCGTTGTGCTGTTGGCTTGCTGTCGATTCGTTTATCGTGAGCACGCCTTCTTAAATTATTACATGAGTTTTTAAAAAACTTTCTATATAAAAGTTTCTAAATTATATCGATTTCGTTTAATACTTAATTAGTTATACACTAATAATTTAATCTCGGTTCTCTGTGTAATGCTGAGCGAACGGTGGGCTTTGAAGCCTGAATATTGGTGACTTCGGGATAGACTCGCAAGGTGAAGTCTACAGTTACTACATTCGGAGATGGGGATGGTTGACTAATCAATGAGCCCTTTGGTAATGCCACTCTAATTTGTTGTAGCTGATACTCAGTACTTAGTACTTGTACTACATCTAGGGACCTGTGTGTTTACTTTCAACTAATGGTCCTCCCACTGGATGATCTTGCTAAGAACTGTGTTTTGTATGGTCAATTAAACTGATCGGGAGATGTTTATTGACACTGGTTCTGGTATCTCTGTCATGTGTTATATCAAATTCTGCAAGAGTGAAACGAACATTACGAAGGTATCTCTGTCCTGGAAACCTAAGTGTTTGTCTCCTGTTACAGCATAGTCGAATAGTCAGCTGTTTATTTATTCTTTTCTATGGTCGGTCTGTTGTCACGGTTCCATTGCTCTTTCTCTTGAGGTGCTTTAAGTCTTTTGTTACGAGTCAACTGGTAGAATCTTCTTACTGGTGCGGGTAATTGATGTGGTGGCATGCTAGATAACATCACGGGCGCAAATGTGACTCTGAATCTGACAGTGTTCACTCTGTACTGCTGCAGCCATTCCAACTTAGCAAGTTTCATTGGTTCAAGGGCATAAGGGGAGTAGTTGGATGCAACCTATTACTGAGAGTTACATTTAAAGTTCCGGTAAAAATTGTGAACAATTCCTCCCTGCATCTCCAGTAGTTCGTATATAATCACAACCTGATTTGGGTTGTGTGTATAGGCCACATGAGGCCAGAAGTTTTACTACCATTTATCTCCTAAAAAAGGAGGGGGGAATGATCACTAGCCTTCATTTGTCTGCTGCCACGGTGTCGCAAAACTGAGGTTTGGCCGATCGGCGCGATGGAGAAAAGATCTGAGTCGAGGAACGGGCGACGATGAAATTCCCAAGTCGCATAGGATTTGAAGCGTTGTCAGCTCTGCGGTGTGCAGCAGAGAGGGAGTAGGCAGGCCAACTCGCTTTCCTCTGGCTTGCTGTGTAGTGTATAGGCTTGAGGCACACACATAGGAGCATGTTCTCTAATGCTGCCTTGCCTTTTGGCCGTTCCCCCTTTTCCTTCGTTGATGCTGGAGACAGATGCTTCCTCAGCCCTGAAACGTCAAGGATCTTCAACCACAGGAGTGCACGATCACCCTGCTTGTTACAGAGGTTTCAGTTCAGTTCAGAATTTGGTCCTAGTTTTTGAGGTTCTCGAATGCGTTTAGCTGAATTTGTCTGGGATTTGGTGTTTTGGCCTCAAACTTTCAACCATTGAGATCGAGCATTCTGAAGTTATGGCCTCCAATTAGCATTACGTGGCTAGGCTTACCGGGATAGGTTTGTTCAGTAAGAGTTTAGTGTGGTTTCACTGAATTTTATAGAAAACCAAATCGCAGTTTTGGAGCATCTGTATGTTGAAATGCGGTGATAAGAAGGTTCTCGACATCAACACCAGGTCAGCATTCTGAAGATAATGCCCCGCAACTAGCAAGCAGACCAGGTGCCTGAGAAAACCACAGCCTCCAAGACAACCCTAGATAAATTCATCTGAACAGACAGACAGAAAGATGTCTTTCTGAAACAATGACACAAGCATACAATCTTACTGAACGAGGGGATGAAGGGTTTACACAGTGTGCAGGCAAATTAAACGAGTGCCGAGCATTTTATTGAGACGAACAGCAGTGTTTTGGATTCAATTGGTAGTTACTGCCAAATTACAGAGATCTTGGTTTTTCTCTTTTCTGCGCCTGAAGCTACTCATTAATACTGTTACATTGCCAATTCGCATCTCTTAACATGATGGCACACCTAAGTGATAGCCCTTTCTGCCTCTAACTCTTTTGGTCTTCATTGCCTGCAGGAAAGAAGAAAACAAGTAGGTTTAGAACCAATAGGTTTATGAGGCTATAAATACATAAATGGATCTCTAACTGCAACTTCAAATCTAGATCATATTCCTCTGGTGGCTTGAGTTAGATATCATCCTCTACATATCAGTTACTTGAAGCAGAGATATGGAAAATACCATCATTAGGTTGATGGAGCCTGCGATTCTGAGGAGCAGACATTTCCCTTTTTAAGCCTGATCAGGATGTCCCTGCATTGTATGCTCTCTTTGCCAGTTACCAAGCTATGGGAAATAGACTTGGTTCAACCTAGAAAGTCGCTCGTCGTTGTAAGTACTAAGCCAATCAATTCATTCACCTTAACTACTTCAGCGCAAAGGAAGCAAGTGGATCAGGTACCATTCCAGTTTCTTGATTCACACATGTCATATTAATTCGAGTCTGAATCGGACAGTAGGTGAGCCTGTCCTGCGTTAGTCTGTATCACAACCAGAACAACTTCAGCTGATAGATTCGTCCCTCATGAACAGTCTGCAAACAAAATTAATGTAAAAGATATTTTGGTTTGAACATACAGAAGCACATGCCAGTTAATATCTAGTAATGGGTGTTAGTACAGATACATTAGGAGGACCAATGATAGTTCGCTGTCCAGGAACGCATATATATGTCATCTAGCATCATCCATTCCATTAGCTCACCGTCCCATCACCAATGCCCTTCTTCACCCCGCGTCAAGCTCTTCAAGCGTCTAAAGTTTCTGGGAACTTGAAAGAGAAAGTACTCAGCAAAGTAAAGAATATACAATAATAACTACGTACAATTGTTTTTTCTGTATTCAGCTACTCATGAAACTTGGGAAATCCATAAAAAGAATATTTAGAATATGTTTAATGGTCATAAAATTGGAGTCTAGTAAGCTGACCCACACAAGTTTTTTGCATCAACATAAGTCAAAACAGCTCTCCAGAGAACGAGCACAAACTCCATTCATGTATTTAAATTATTATTTTGAAAATTTCTTCCTGAGCTGTAGCAACAGGCCCCGATTGGCATGCTCATCTATCCTAGTATCCATGTAATAAATAACAGAAGAACAGTGGGTTGTTTTGAGGGGAACAAAGGCGAGTCGTAACTAATGTACACCAAAACAATAGAGAACATGAGATGCCCACAAGTCAGAAGCATTTACCTATTATTGCAAGAAGGCTAACTAACATAATGTAGCAACTGCAAATAAGCACACAATGAAGAAAATTTGGAGCCACTACTAGATAGCATTCCTTTAAAGATAACTTCCAATAGCAATAATGGCTCTCCGGTCTGGACCTTCCTAGTGGACCAACTGATGCCAGACGCGGTGGACACCCGACCACGTCGGTTCAGGAATGGACTATAGCTCGCCACAGTAAGGGGCTAACCGCATGAAGGGGTGCCGCACCCTCATCCCTCCAAACGGCTTGAGAGATTTGGAAAGACGAGGAACCGAGGGTCTTCCAACATAAAGAAGCCTCGGCGCTAGCACTTACGGCAAAAAATAAAGAAGAGGCCAAGACTTGGCCCTAGCAGCAGCGAAACGACTTTCCGAGATAATCCCTTAGTTTAGGCCTGTATAGTTTTTTCTTTTTAATACTTGTAACAGTTTTTACTCCTGCTCTATCAATGAAATTGGCACACCAGTGCCGGTTCATTCAAAAAAAAAACAATAGCATAGATGCATAAATTTAATATGTTTAGCATATTGAAGATGTTTGTGTCATCTTGTTAATAGGTGGCACATGGTTAATGCTGTTCAACCCACATGGCATTGTGCCACTAAAATGGGATGTACCAAGTAGGAAAGAAGGTGCCTTCCATATTTTTTTAGAAAAAAGGCTTCCAAGTCAGACAGAGATATGATAGGACTTATTGGTTATAACTAAAGCATCCAAAATACTTGTGGCCAAGAGACTGTTCAGCACCAGTTTCAAGCGTTTAGTTGTTCATTGATTGAGATAGAGACTTATGCATGGAGTGACAAGAAAGACAGCTTCAATGGTCAGAACTCACATGATCTATATACAGTGAACTGATTTCAGTTGTGATCAATTAATGATATGCGGTGTGCCATGACACTATGATAGCATGCTATTTGGTGTGGGGGTGCTAGTGCCTGACGTTAAACCTGGATTGCCTATGTGCTCAAGATATTAGGTAAGCCACCTACGTTGTGGCTTATGCACTAGTGCAATAGATAGTCTGTACCTTATGCTTTCTTGTGATCAATAATTTTGTTAGGTAAGGCTAAAATTACAGATGAGTAGATAGCATGGATTTTTTTATGCAAGGGATGTTCTTCATGAAAGTGATCAATGGAATACTATTTCATTGCAAGATCAATCGGCCATAATTGGATACCAGACTGTTTGGTATGTTAAAAATTTGGTAGCAAATATATAGAATCTCAAGTCTTCAACCAAATTCTTATGAAATTCTTTGGCCAGATTAGAAAATCCAGAGGTTAAAGTTGCTATGCTTGGGTGAGAAAAGGGAACATGTTCTGTTTTGCTGTGGTCCATCTACGGGATGGCTATGACCAAAATGCATGTTTAGGTAATGCAAAGCAATACTTAGGCTCCGTTTGGATTGAGGTATCATTTTTTCATTTGGTTCAACTGCTTTGTAGATGCTAGGGTGTTTTGGTTAAATGCGCCCTGTTCTTTTGATCTAAGATGCAAATGGCAATATTATTGCCATTCAGAAAGACAAGAACAACTTGTGAGAGATATACCAGTGGGATACCATGTTTTGTCTAACCTTAATTTGATTTGTAATACAAACTGCAATGATTATAAATTTACATTTCTGCAACACTTAAAAATAAGCACAGTGACCTCAGCCAATCGTTGATGTTGAGAATTCCATTCTTAATCTTAATTTTTTTTTACTTGAGAAGTACCAATTGGGCAGCGCTATTGGGTAAGAAGGCCAACTTGTGTAAATACATGAAGGGTCTTTCTTTCCATTATGATTGAATGAAAGAGCAAATTATTGAGTCTGAAAGTAAACTCTGGTTTAATGCTCTAGATATAATAATGCATTCATCTAGTGCATAAGCCTAACACACGTGCGGAAACGGGTCCAAGTTTCTATGTTGGAGGTTCGCTATAAGAGCCATAGAATCCGAGTGTCCCTTACAAAAATGCATAGGTCCTTACCTAAATCCTAAAGTAGTCCCTATACTATTTAGGATCAAGGAAGGTATAAGTTTATAGTCATCCTTACAAACTATAATGCCATGGTGGACCCCCACACAGGGTAGATATAATTTCCAGTTATTGTGATATTATTATGTTCCACTCTGACTTATTCATTTCTGTCAAAGTAATTTCAGCAAAAGTTAGAACAGGAACACGAGAAGGCCAAGAAACTGGGTTGCATGGTTAGGAGCACGAATCATCTTTTAGTGGAAAGATCACGCATATACACTTTGTCGCTTCACCAGGTACATGATACTTGATGAGTTGGAAGTAATCTTCACTTTGTATTTGCTATAAGAAAAGTCACAAGCTTTCGTTAGGAGTACGAAATGACTTCCTTTATTTTTGGTTGTTTGCAGCATGCTGATCATAACACAGTGGACAAAAGTAAAATGCATCATCCGCTGGCTGTATTTTAATATATTAGTTTAGTTGCAGTATTGAGATTTTAAGGTATGTTTGGTTACTAGTCACACTTTCGCCACAAATTGTGCGCGATCTACAATTTGGGTAAAAAACATGTCTATGAACAAGTGGGATAGCTGACAATACTGCCAGCAGCTGTTGGCAGTAAATAAACCCAAACACAAATGATCAGACTTGACTGACTTAATTGTGGATTTTTTTTTTATTTTGGAATGACCAAACACCCCCCCTAAAATGGCAATGTAGTTCCAGACTAGCAGGTCCTAAGAGTGAAGCTTTATTTATAATTGTTCTTAATACCAGAGCACGACATGCAAGAATACTAATGTAGTTACCGTAGCGTACTAAAAATCTTCGTTCAGTTCTGCAAAAAATACCCAAATCAAGAAATGGTAGAAATGCCAAAATACTGCTATTAAGATCAAGCAAAGGGACTAGTATCATAAGACAAACATGTTGATATGCAACAATTCGCAATAGAATATAGAAGATAAATGTGAGCAACCAACAAATCCAGCTAGTCCCCCTAAATCCATTCTATCCATCCATATAAAAATTTGCTCCAATTATTGGAGAATTCAGCAATTCTTGGCTTAGCCAGTAAAAGAGCAAACATCTCGACCAAAATTCACTTCACACTGGTAATCGCTCAGAAGGATCGGTGAATTTGGGCAACTCACCAGCGACCCCGGCCGGTTACTCCGACCAATTTCTAGTCTCAACCTGACATAGGCATCACAATGATACTCCAATTAGAGTTAAGGCTGCCCTCAGCATTCCCCTTTGCAGTACAATCTAATCTCGAAGTAATCCTAATTCCTCAGGTATCTACATTTGCTCTAGAGTTTCCTGAATCTTGACTACGTTGACGTACAGAAATTATGCCCTCGCACGAGAACCACCCCCCTAAAATCCCATCAACTCAAGAATTTTTTGCCTTCTCGGCCGCAAATATCTCCCCACCATCTCGCCCAAATCCACCACCGCAAAACCAAATTCTGGCAAGGGGCCATTCCCCAAGAAACAAGGACCACTCACCGACGACCGCCGCCGATCCCTCCGACCCCATCACGAACCCCTCCTCCTCCAGCTCCGACTGCTGCAATTCCTCCTCCTGGAGCTGTACAAGAAGTGGTGGTGTAGCCAAAGCCAACTACTACTAGTCTACTAGTACTGTACTAAACTGACCTGCGGGACAAGGAATATCCCAAGCAACAGCGTGGAGTCCTTGGAGAGAGAGAGAGATGCTTTGGAGAACGGGGGAGGATTGCAACTGGAGAGCGGGGCCCGAGGTGGGAGGAGGAGGGGAGCACGTCGGGGGAAGAAGCGGTGCGAGACTGCGAGGGGAGGGGGTGGAAGCATTGTAATCATGAGTTTCTGCTTGTTCTTTTTGATTCTTGTCTTTCTGTTATCATAGAGAGAGTGTCACGCGTTATGGATGACGTCACGGACGTGGGCGGACGCATCGTGGCCGTAGCGACGTGCGGCTCACATACGCGCCTGTACGACGGTTCGTGGGCTACGTCACGTCCGTAGACGGACGCGTCGTGGGCGCGACGTGTAGACGTTATACCCTTTGTAAATTCGCTATAAAAGGAGTATGAAGGAACAGAAAATGATGTCGCGGTTGCAACAGCACCAAAATCCTTTGTTTGTTCATTGTGATTCTGAGTTTGTTTGCTCCCGGCCGGAGGTTCCGGGCTGTCATTTGGTATCAGAGCGCATCGAGCCGGGGACCTGATGTCGGTGCGATCAGAGCCGCGCGGCGGCAGGTCGCACACCCCACCGCATCGCCGTCCCCCCTCGCTCTCGCCTATCCCACGCCACGGTCGTCGGGCCGCCGGAGTGATCATCCAGCGGACCGTCAGGGAGACCGGCGCCGGCGCCTCACTGCAGTACCCTATGCTGACTAGCTCCAACTATCAGGAGTGGTCGATGTTGATGCAGGTCAACATGGAGGCGCAGGGCATCTGGTATGCGATCGAGCCGGAGGAGGACGACATCATCGAGTACCGCGACGACCGCCTAGCGATGGCGGCCATTCTGCGCTCCGTCCCGTCGGAGATGCTGTCCTCGCTTCCTGGCAAGCGCACGGCGCAAGCTGCGTGGGAGGCGGTGAAGACCATCCGCGTCGGTGTGCAGCGCGTACGCGAGGCAAACGCCCAGCAGCTCCGACGCGAGTTTGCCGTGCTGACGTGGAAGGAAGGCGAGACGTCGGAAGACTTCTCCGTGCACATCACTGGGCTCGCCAACAACCTCCGTATCCTTGGCGACGACATCGCCGACGTTGAGGTGGTCCGCAAGATGCTGCAGGTCGTCCCTGAGCATCTCCAACAGGTGGCCATCTCCATCGAGACACTGCTCGACATCAGCTCCATCTCCGTCGAGGAGGTGACCGGGAAACTGCGTGCCGTCGAGCAGCGCCGCAAGCCGGCGCCCACCGTCGACAACCAGGGCAGGCTGCTCCTGTGCGAGGAGGAGTGGCTCGCCAGGCTCAAGCTCCGCGAGTCCGAGGAGAAGGGCGGCGGGAGCAGCTCGGGCGGCGCTGGCGGCAAGAATCGCGGCGGCCGTTCACGCGGTCGTGGGCGCGAAAAGGGCGCGAGCTCCGGCCGGCGGCGCGACGGCAAGGCCCAGTCCGGAGGTGGACAGGGCTATGACCGAGATCAGTGCAAGCGCTGCGGTAAACACGGCCATTGGGCAAAAGACTGCCGTAGCAAGCCAAAGGGCGAGGCCCACCTCGCGCAGGCTGAAGAGGACTCGGAACCCACGCTGCTGATGGCTCGAGCCACTGTCTTCGCCAACGCGCCGCCACCACCGCTCGTCGCTGCGACCCCACATCCGCCAGAGCGTCGTCTCCTGCGCGTTGTCGAGGAGAAAGTCCTCGCGCAGTTCGATGACGAGGCGGAGCACGACGACAGTAACTGGTACCTTGACAGTGGGGCCACCAATCACATGTCAGGCTGCAGGAGCACCTTCATCGACATCGACACGGCGATCCGCGGCACCGTCAAGTTCGGCGACGGCTCGGAGGTCGCGATCGAAGGGTCGGGCACCGTGCTGTTCGAAGGGAAGACCGGCGAACACCTCCCGCTCACGGGAGTGTACTTCATCCCGAGGCTGACCACCAACATTATCAGCCTCGGCCAGCTCGATGAGGGCGGCTGCGACGTCCACACCAAGCACGGCGTCCTTCGGATCCGTGACGAAGAGGGTCGGCTGATCGCCCGAGTCCAGCGCTCGGTTAACCGGCTGTACCTGAAAGTGCATCTATCCCCTAAGTGGGTTTTGGTGGATTAATGACAAACCGGTTAAGGGACTAATGAGTTTTTCAAGAATTGTGCAGAGTATTAGTCCCAGGTTGCTTAGTGTGGTGCATGAAGACCCCCCACAAAGACATGATGCAAAACGGCGAAGCGACTCGGAGTTTATTTTAAATTCATTTGAATTTTCTTTGGAGTCGTAGGAAAACCGTTCTATCAAGAGGGGTTGCAAGCAGTGTTCCAAGACCACTCAAGTGCTTAAGATCCAAATAGCCGAGAGTTCATCACTTTGGCACAACACATACACTTGGGTGGGCTATTTTCAGTGTCAGGGTCGGAGGTTCCGACCTCTAGGGCCGGAAGCTCCGACCAGGTCCTTCGGCCACAGACTAAGTGTTGGCCGGAGGTTCTGATCCCCCTGGTCGGAACCTCCGGACCAAAATCTGTGAGTAACGGCTATGTGACGTAAGCCATGTCCTATAAAACCCAAACTTGGATTCTAGCCGTTGCTGATGCATTCCACTTCGTTCCAACTGTTCCCTAGCCTCTCCTAAGGTGCTTTGAGCTCTCCCAACTTATCCTAGTGCATTCTTTGTGATTCTTGTGAGGATTTAGTGGGAAATTGGGTGAATTTTGTTGAGAGAGGGCTAGGACGATCTTGTGCACTTGTGGAGGTCGCGGATTGGCTGCTTGGGGCTTATTTCTCTTGGAGGGAAACCTCCTAGACGGTTAGGCGTCTCCCGCGAGCTTCCTCTTGTTGTGGATTGTCCCGGGAAAGTTTGTGAAGGTTCATCTCACCTCCGCAAGGAAAAGAGGTAAATTCTAGTGGAAACCAAGTTTGATCTTTGTGGTCACTTGGTGAGGAAAGAGGTCAATTGAGACCCAGCTCTTTGGAGCTCCTCAACGGAGACGTAGGATCTTTGTGATCCGAACTTCGGGAAAAATCTTTGTGCCTCCGTTGTCTTTTCTCGTTATTGCCTCATTTTGTATATTAACTTGCCAGCATTTATCTCTTACTCCATTACTTGCACTTTACTTGATCTCTGTCAGATTTATCGTTTACAGAAGTATATTGGTAGAGTCTGAACCCCAGGGTCGGAACTTCCGGCGTTTTAGGCCGGAACCTCCGACTAGCCCTCTCGGCCAGACCGAGAGAACCGGTCGGAACCTCCTACCATTTTGGTCGGAGGTTCCTACCAGTATTTTACCGCTGCTTTTGGAGAATTTTTCAGGAACGCCTATTCACCCCCCTCTAGGCGACATCAACGGGCTTTCAATTGGTATCAGAGCCTAAACTCCTAAAGAAGCTTAACCACTTGGAGTTGATCCAAAGATGTCGACCGAAAAGATGGTTGATTCTACCGGAGTTCTAGGAGACGGAGATGGCTCGACTAGCAAGTCGGGTGGAAGAAAGGGAGCTGCTTTTGACCTTGACTACAACAAGTTTATCCCTCCTCCTCAGCAATTCATCTCTGTGCCTTCCGGACGCGCTCCCCATTTTGACGGGACCTTCTATAGCGCGTGGAAGCACAAGATGAAATTGTATCTAAACTCGTTGCATCCAAGTGTTTGGAAAATTATGTGCACAGGTGTGACGGATGCTCCAGAGGAAGGAGAGGAGCCTACACCGGCTCAAGAGGCTCTTATCCACCGCAATGCTCAAGCCGCAAGCGTCATCCTCAACTCCTTGAGCCCCGAGGAATTCAACAAGGTGGACCAACTCGAGGAGGCCAAGGAAATTTGGGATACACTTCAATTAGCGCATGAAGGATCCCCCGGCGTACGAGAGTCCAAGATCGAGTTGCTTGAGGGGCAACTTGGACGGTTTGTGATGGAAGACAACGAGACACCACAAGAGATGTACGATCGCATGATGGTCATTGTCAACAAGATCCGTGGTCTTGGTGGTGAAGACATGACCGATCATGTGGTGGTCAAGAGGCTTCTCCGCGCGATCACCCCAAGGAACCCCACCTTGGTGACTCTCATCCGGGAGATGAAGAACTTCAAGAGACTCACCCCAAGCGACGTTCTCTCAAGGATCATATCACATGAGCTACTCGAAGAGGAAGCCAAGGAAGTTAAGCAACTTGCCAAGAATGCCGCAATCATCAAGAACAAGGAAGTTGCTTTGAAGGCAAAGAAGGAGCAAGCCCCAAGCGACTCCGAGAGTGAAGATGAAGACTTCGCTCTTGTGGTGAGGAAGTTTAAGCACTTCCTTCGTCGAGGCGGTTTTGGCAAGGACAAGAAGGAGAACGACAAAGGAAGGAGGCAATCCAAGCGGGCGTGCTACGAATGCAAGGAGTATGGCCACTTTATCGCCGATTGCCCCAAGCTCAAGAACAAGGGTGGCAAGTCCAAGGTGGTCAAGAAGAAGACCGGGCGTGCTCACATTGAAGAGGAGTGGTTCTCCAATGATGAGGACGACGACAAGGAAGAAAGTGATGAAGGAGGGGTTGCCACAATTGCTATCAAGTCATCGTTGGGCTTCGAAGAACGTCTCTTCGACAACTTGAGCGACGACGATCACTATGAGCCCACTTGCCTCATGGCACAAGGGCGAAAGGTAACCTCAACATCCAAATCTCCTCCAATTGATGATGATGACTCTAGTGATGATGAAAGTGAGGATGATATGGACGAGATGCTTAAGAGTTTTAGCAAGCCGGCCATGTCACAATTGGCAAAGCTTATGAAGGCATTGGAGTGCAAAGAGAAGTCCCTCGAACGGCAAGAGGACTTGCTCATCCTTGAGAAGGGGAGAAACCTTGCCCTAGAGGAGAACTTGGCTAAGGAGATGGAGAAGGTTGAGGAATTGACTAAAGAGCTTTCTTCGGTCAATAACTCAATGGCTAATCTAAAGAGTATGAATGAATCACTTCAAGAGAATCTTGTGAAAGTGGACCAAAATCACAAGACTCTTGAGGTGCAATTTGACACTCTTTAGAATAGCGCATCTACCTCTAATGAGGCCACCAAGATCTCCAATGCCTCCACAAGCAACGGTTGTGCGAAATGCTATAATTATGATTTGGATGCATATGCTACTAACCTTAAAGCTTTGGAGGCGCTCAAAAAGGAGAATGAGCGGTTGGGCACCTTGGAAAAGTTTGTATATTTGAAAACATTTCAATCCAAGGATGCCCTCTACAAAACCCTCACTACCGACTCCAACAAGAACGGCTATGGTCTTGGGTTCTCTCTCCATGAAAGTAGACCATCCAGAAGGACTATAGTCAATGGGAAGCAATGTTTGAGGTTTGTGAAAGAAGGAGCTACGTCGCAAGCCAAGGAGGTAAAAAATTCCTTGGTCAGTCTGGGGGCCGGAAGCTCCGACCAAAGTTTCCGGAGGTTCCGACCATGCCTCTCGGCCAGACCGAGAAGGCCAGTCGGAGGTTCCGACCGATCAGGCCGGAGGTTCCGGCCGGCTCTCTCCGGCACAGCGAGAGGTCCGGTAGGAGGCTCCGACCCTAACGGTAGGAGGTTCCGACCAGCTAACCCAGACAGACCGAGACGACTGGTAGGAGGCTCCGACCCGAATGGTAGGAGGCTCCGTCCAGAAATACTGTACTATGAGTCATATGAGATTACCACGGATCACCGCGGTAAAGTGATTGCTCATTTTATTGGTGATTATTATGAGGAGTACAGGGCTTGTGTGTGGGTGCCCAAGGCGCTCGTGGCTAATGTTAAAGGACCCAAACTCAAACAAGTTTGGGTACCTAAATCCCAAGCTTAATCCTTTTTGTAGGCATACTCCTCCGGTGGATCGAGTTGGGTTGTTGACAGCGGGTGCACCAACCATATGACGGGAGAGAGGAGTATGTTTGCAACTTTTGATGAGAATGGAGGAGATCACGACAATATTATCTTTGGAGACGATGGTAAAGGAAAGGTAATGGGATTAGGTAAAATTGCCATCTCCAACAATCTATCTCTCTCTAATGTTCTTCTCGTCAAGTCCTTAAGCTACAATCTATTATCGGTGTCTCAATTGTGCAAATTGGGCTATAATTGTTTATTTACCGATGAGGATGTAACCGTCTTTAGAAGAGATGATAATTCCGTCGCATTCAAGGGAAGGTTGAAGGGAGATCTTTATCTAGTGGACTTTGACCTAGATAAAGTGAACCCGGAGGCTTGCTTGATACCAAAATCCTCAATGGGGTGGCTTTGGCATCGAAGGCTAGCCCATGCAGGGATGAGGAACTTATCGAATCTTCTAAAGGGGGAACACATCCTCGGACTATCTAATATCACATTTGAGAAAGACTGTGTGTGTAGCGCTTGTCAAACCGGAAAGCAAGTTGGGAACCCACACCCCGCGAAAAACGTCATGACTACCTCAAGACCATTAGAACTACTTCATATGGATCTCTTCGGTCCCGTGGCCTACCTAAGCATCGGAGGTAACAAATATGGGCTCGTAATTGTTGATGATTTTTCTCGCTTCACTTGGGTGTTCTTTTTGCAAGATAAGAGTGAAACCCAAGGGATTTTCAAGAAATTCGCAAAGCGGGCCCAAAACGAGTTCGAGCTCAAGATCAAGAAAGTTATGAGCGACAATGGGGGGAGTTCAAGAATACTCAAGTGGAGGAATTCCTTGATGATGAGGGGATTAAGCACGAGTTCTCCGCTCCATATGATCCACCTCAAAATGGAGTAGTGGAGAGGAAGAACCGGTCTCTTGTCGAGATGGCAAGGACTATGCTAGATGAATACAAGACCCCGGACATCTTTTGGGCGGAGGCGGTGAACACCGCTTGTCATGCGCTAAATTGCCTCTACCTCCACAAACTTCTTAAAAAGACGGCATATGAACTCCTCACCGGTAACAAACCCAATGTCTCCTACTTTCGTGTTTTTGGTTGCAAATGTTTTATATTGAGTAAGAGACCTCGCTCATCCAAGTTTGCTCCTAAAGTGGATGAAGGATTTCTACTCGGATATGAGTCAAATGCTCATGCCTATCGTGTTTTCAACAAAGTCTCCGGAATTGTTGAAACCACAAGAGATGTGACATTTGATGAAACTAATGGCTCCCAAGTGGAGCAAGTTGAGCTTGAGATGCTAGGTGAAGGAGTCACGGGACACGACATCGAGAAAAAGGCAATTGGAGAAGTGAGGCCGCTAGAAGAGTCGGAAGAGCAAAGAGGGACCGAACAAGCTCCTTCCACTCAAGCGACGCCTCCAAGCACAAGAGTTGATCAAGAGGACGATCTAGCACAAGTGGATGGGATCGATGCCGAGGGCACTAGTGAGCCAAGAGACACCGTGCGAGCTCAAGTCCCCTCGGTGCACCATCCAAGAATTCACCACACCGTGCAAAGAGATCATCCCGTCAACAACATTCTGGGTGATATCCAAAAAGGGGTAACCACTCGCTCTCGGATAGCTAACTTTTGTGAGAATTACTCCTTTGTCTCGTCTTTGGAGCCAATCAGGGTGGAGGATGCACTTGGTGATCCGGATTGGGTGATGGCCATGCAAGAAGAGTTGAACAACTTCACCGTAATCAAGTATGGTCATTAGTGGAGAGACCCAAGCAAAACGTCATCGGCACTAAATGGGTCTTCCGCAACAAGCAAGACGAAAATAGAGTCGTTACTCGCAACAAAGCACGGTTAGTGGCTCAAGGGTTCACTCAAGTCGAGGGCCTCGACTTCGGTGAAACCTTTGCGCCGGTTGCTCGCCTTGAGTCCATTCGAATTTTATTAGCTTATGCCGCTAACCATGATTTCAAGCTTTATCAAATGGACGTCAAGAGTGCGTTTCTCAATGGACCAATCTCTGAGTTGGTATATGTGGAGCAACCGCCCGGGTTTGAAGATCCCAAATATCCAAACTATGTCTACAAGCTTCATAAGGCGCTCTACGGGCTCAAGCAAGCCCCTAAAGCTTGGTATGAATGTCTTCGCGACTTTCTACTAAAGAATGACTTTGAAATAGGCAAAGCCGACACTACTCTCTTCACTAAGAAATTCAAGAATGATTTATTTATGTGCCAAATTTATGTCGATGACATAATCTTTGGCTCTACTAATCCCTCTTTTAGTGAAGAGTTTAGTAAGATAATGACTAGGAGGTTCGAGATGTCAATGATGGGGGAGCTCACCTTCTTCCTCGGGCTTCAAGTCAAGCAACAAAAGGATGGAACCTTTATCTCGCAATCCAAGTATCTCAAGGACATTCTTAAGAAGTTCGAGATGGAGGGAGCCAAACCCATTAAGACTCCAATGCCAACTAATGGGCATCTAGACCTCGACGACAACGGCAAACCGGTGGATCAAAAGGTATATCGCTCCATGATTGGATCTCTTCTTTACCTTTGTGCATCTAGACCGGATATTATGCTTAGTGTGTGCATGTGCGCTCGTTTTCAAGCGGCACCTAAAGAATGTCATTTTATTGCCGTTAAGAGAATTCTAAGATATTTGGTGCACACTCCTAATTTCGGTCTTTGGTACCCTAAGGGTTGTAATTTTGAGCTAATTGGATATTCCGATTCCGATTATGCCGGGTGTAAGGTTGACCGCAAACGAGCACAACGGGACTTGTCAATTCCTTGGACGGTCTCTAGTTTCTTGGGCCTCCAAGAAGCAAAACTCCATTGCCCTATCCACCGCCGAGGCGGAGTACATAGCCGCCGGCTCGTGTTGTGCTCAACTTCTTTGGATGAAACAAACCCTTCAAGACTATGGCTACAAAATGACCAAAATCCCACTTCTTTGTGACAATGAGAGTGCCATCAAAATAGCCAATAATCCTGTCCAACACTCAAGAACCAAACACATTGACATACGCCACCACTTCTTGAGAGACCACGAAGCCAAAGGAGATATCACCATTACCCATGTGAGAACCGAACACCAACTCGCCGATATCTTCACCAAGCCCTTAGATGAGAAGAGGTTTTGTGAGCTTAGGAGTGAGCTCAATATCTTAGATTTTCGAAACATTGCATGACTAAGTGCTTGACTAATCAATAGTCAAGAAAATGGTCAAAAGGATGTCAATCAAAGGGAGCTTCGGTGTTTTTAAGGCCACCTCTCGTATAGAAATTGGTCTTAACACTGAGAACGGAGCTCCAACATTCCCAAACTCATTTTCCAAAAATATTGCGAAAACATTTGTGTAATAATTTTACATTGCGAAAATTTGTTTCTTTTCATTGTTGATCTTTATTTGTGACCATTGTTATGTGCTTATTGATTACTGCTGGTCACATATGGGTCAACGGAAAATCATGTCCATCTCCTTTTGGCCAAAATACCTTGTCTCCCTTCCTTCCAGAAAAACACTGTCGGAGGTTCCGACCATAGGGCCGGAGGCTCCGACCTACTTTCCCTACTAAAAAAAAAATCAGGCCGGAAGCTCCAGCCTCTGATCCCGGAGGCTCCGGCCCACCAGCGGTTTTAACCCCTGGGCGGCTGGGAGTTCTCTCTCTCTCCTCATTTTCATCCCCTCCCAGCCCTAACTCGTTCCCATTTCTCTTGTGGGCGATTTTCAACTCCAACCAACAAAAGAATCTTCGGGCATTCTCGTTTCCCTCCTCCTTGGTGGTCGAAAACTCGTCCCGTCGACGTTTTTGTGCTTCCTCATCTCAAGGTATTGTTTTCGATCTCTTCTCTAGGTTTTCATTATTTTTGACCCGATCTCTCTATATGTAAACCTAGGACTAGTTGCCCTCTGGTGAGAAACTCCCCTGAACATCCCTGCATTCGAATGAAGAAGATTAATCGACCGATCTATGGCTAAATGGTTTTATTGTCTGATTTGAACAAGCTCTTTTTTGGTTTTGCTCCCATGTTTTTTGTGCCAACTGTGGCTTTGCCAACTTGAGGATTTGGACCAGTTACATACATTGTTGGAGGATTCACCAGCTGAAGAAAGCCGGGCTGACTGGTCATGGTGGCTAGCGAATTCCTGCCTAGTGCATCAGCGCTGAATTGTGATGTCAACTTCGGCTGGGATTATAAAAGGCCGATCCCAGCCGGGAGTTTCGAGTTTGTGGAGAAGGGAACGACATCCTGCAGTTCTTACTAGCGGGGTACTGAATGGAATTTGTCTTTGTCTGAAAGGTCTATGTAAGCTTATATTGGAGAGCCCGGCCAAAGTATCTCCACTGAATTGTTTTGCTATTGACTGTGATTACGCTTTGCAGAATATACTGTATTGTAACCGTTTTGACTGCTTGAGTGTGTAGAGTCGATGAGATTCGAAACTTATCGGCAGTCAAGAAAGGCGGGAAGTGTGTGTTGTAGCAAGGGGCACGAAGGGTAGGCGCAGAGCAGGACTCACCCACATCCGACCCGACACCAATGCACCCTAGCCATAGTCAGCCCAGATCCGACTGGTGTCTGGTCAACATGAGCCCAAGAGACAAGAACCCGAGTAAAGGTGCAGTTACACTTTCGGCTCAGACATCCCCAACGGATGGGCACAGTCTCCGGCGCCCGCCACTCCGCGAAGGAGCTCCAGGACAAAGAACGCTCGCACTTCCGCTGCATCAGCTAAGTAAGCGGCTTCCAGAGGCTCTAATCGTGACCGGAGTTCCGACGGTTCGAATCTCAAGGAGAACCACCTGGTACTCTCGGTGACCGGAGCAACCTGAGCCGGAGACGATCCTAGTTGGAGGCATGTGCGCTCCTGAGAAGGCCACCTGGCAACAGTACCGATCTGGATCATAGTCCAGCACTCCTGCCGGCCGACCCCTCCGGGCCGGCTGTGGTCTAGGCTCGACTCAGCGAAGTCTTATCGCTAGCCTTCCGATAACCTTGCTGTTTCCAACTATATTTCATTGACTTATCATAATTGGATTGGATATCATTGGACATTGGCTAATTTTGTAGATAAGTCTGTTTCACTTCCTCATTCCTTGGTTGGGTCGCGAGAAGACCTCAATACTTTCTGATTCCTTGGTTGTGTTTAGTGTCGGTCGCGAGAAGCGAGAAAGCTCAAAAGGCTAGACAAGCATGTCCCCCTCCGGTACCAAATGATCAGGACTCGCCTCCTAGACGGGCTGACAAGGGAAAGGCAGCGGCTCGTGCTAGCAGCAGCAGGAGGGCAGGGGGAGGCAAGCGGCCTGCTACACACCAGCTCCGTCTACAAGACGACACTCGCAGCTCTGCTTGATTATTCGGATTCGGATGCACACCGCCGCGGCCACCAAGGCGTGCGTGGACTCTCTCCGCCCCAGTGGCGAGCTACCGCAGCTCTGGCCAGTGGCGCACTGTCCAATGATCCAATCCGAGCAATGAGCACAGAGCTGTCAGCATACTCCTTTGGCCACATTGGCACGACAGCGCTTTGATTATCTACCGATGTGGCAAGAGGAGGCAGAGACAGGAAAAAGCTGAACCCAGATACCCTTCCTCAGGAGTTGGTCAGATCCTAGCTTTCGTCACCGCCGGCCAGGTAGACTGGTACAACTCAGTCTTCATTGAGTCGACCTAAGCGGTCGTGGAAATGAAGTATATAGACTTGGGTACCTCATGCAGACGCTCGAAAAGATATTCAAGGATGTAATCATATGCTCCGCTTAGCCATGGATAAGGATATTGGAGTATCATGGGGTTACACGTATGATTGGAGTGAGGAGGTGATCGGTCAGTTTTAATGCGAACCGTATTCTTTGAGGAGACCCACACAGCAGAGTATCCAGATGAGATGGCGCACTCAGGGCGTGGAATATACAGTACTATCTCTCAGTTCTCGCCGCCATCTTGGGATTGGACCCGAGGATCTGAACCGGCCTAACCTTCACAGTGAGAAGCCTTGCCTGTTCAGAGGACCATATTTCTCTATGCGATGGGGCTCCAAGAAACTGCAATGGGCACCACCAAGGGTCTTTTCCCCCTTACAAGATTCTTCTGAACATGATCAGGGCAACTTTATCTCCTAAGGCTGGCATGCCACAGCTCTTCCCGCTCGCCACTACACTTTGGCTTGCCAGGCTGAGGAGAAATCAGCCTCTTGTCAGTGTGATGAAGTACATTTGGTTTGAGATCTTCAACATTGTGGTGGAGCCCAAAAGAGGATGCGCCTATGCTCCTATATATTATGAGATGATAGAGGAAGTATCTGGTCTGTGTTGAGAAGGAGGTGAAGCACAAGGCTTACGTCCACCAGCTCCGCCGGCAGTGAAGTTTCCCTCCGCTACTTCTCAGCCCGGCTCTTCTTCTCAGTCTCCCGCCTATCAGGAAGGCACTCAAGGCCATCTTCAACATTGCACAAGAATGCGTGAAGATAAAGAGATAGAGCGCGGCAGAAGGAATGTTGAGGGACGCTGGCAAGACAGTCTCAGATGATTCTCAGATGAGGTCTTTGAGGATCCTTTTGCCGCCTATGAGACTGCTCAGCACATTGCCAGTGGGCGCCCTTCTAGAAGACCTTTTGGAGATTCTGAGTCTGAGGCTGCTTCTGAGGAAGACACAGAAGAGGACTCATATCATGAAGATAACAATGGGAAGGATGATGAGGAGCATGGGACACAGTGAGGAAAATCGGGATGAGGATGATGAGTCTATCGTAGCACCTCCACCAATACAGCTTGGCTTTAACACATCTTGCTCCTCTTTTCAGCCAGTCTACGACATTCCTCTGATCATTGAGAGAAGATGATGATGCCGCAGTGGCGATACAGAGGTTGTTGCTCGGATAATGAGACCGCACTGCAGGCAGTACATCGTCCGGCGACACTGAGATTATCCCCTCCGACGACGGATTGAGCTCTTTCTTCCTGTCTTTCCTCTTTTTGGTGCCTTGATGCCAAAGGGGGAGAAAATTCAGAATGAAGGGGCCTCCTCTTACACTTTTGTGGCATGATCTGCAGTTTGGCCGGAACCTCCG
This sequence comes from Oryza meyeriana var. granulata, assembly GCA_003991445.1. NCBI lineage: Eukaryota > Viridiplantae > Streptophyta > Magnoliopsida > Poales > Poaceae > Oryza > Oryza meyeriana. The sequence goes on from RYFJ01000992.1 coordinate 21,041, forward strand.
ACCCTGAGGCCGGAGGTTCCGACCCCCTTCTGTCTTTAGGTTTTCTAGACTTCTTTTCGGCCATTGGACATGTATTGACCAATTGTTTGCGATGTAATGAATGCTTAATTATGGATCTAGATAAAATTTAGCATTTAAATCTATTCTTGTAATGCCATACAATGTGATGTGATGTTTACTTCTCATGTTTTGTGTGTTTGCCATGTCATATGCACTTGATTTTCTATTCATCATGTCACACCTTGCATCCCACGGATGAAAATAGATGAAAAAGGCTTGTCATGTTTCACAAAACTCAATATGCATAAATACTTCACTCTTACTAATATATGCATACTTCTAGGGGGAGCCAAATTCATCTACATTCATTCAAAATCAAGTTTATATATTCATTTTGTTGTAAGCTTTAACCGTGTTGTCATCAATCACCAAAAAAGGGGAGATTGAAAGTGCATCTATCCCCTAAGTGGGTTTTGGTGGACTAATGACAAACCGGTTAAGGGACTAATGAGTTTATCAAGAATTGTGCAGAGTATTAGTCCCAGGTTGCTTAGTGTGGTGCATGAAGACCCCCCACAAAGACATGATGCAAAACGGCGAAGCGACTCAGAGTTTATTTTAAATTCATTTGAATTTTCTTTGGAGTCGTAGGAAAACCGTTCTATCAAGAGGGGTTGCAAGCAGTGTTCCAAGACCACTCAAGTGCTTAAGATTCAAATAGCTGAGAGTTCATCACTTTGGCACAACACATACACTTGGGTGGGCTATTTTCAGTGTCAGGGTCGGAGGTTCCGACCTCCAGGGCCGGAAGCTCCGACCAGGTCCTTCGGCCACAGACTAAGTATTGGCCGGAGGTTCCGATCCCCCTGGTCGGAACCTCCGGGCCAAAATCTGTGAGTAACGGCTATGTGACGTAAGCCATGTCCTATAAAACCCAAACTTGGATTCTAGCCGTTGCTGATGCATTCTACTTCGTTCCAACTATTCCCTAGCCTCTCCTAAGGTGCTTTGAGCTCTCCCAACTTATCCTAGTGCATTCTTTGTGATTCTTGTGAGGATTTAGTGGAAATTGGTGAATTTTGTTGAGAGAGGGCTAGGACGATCTTGTGCACTTGTGGGTCGCGGATTGGCTGCTTGGGGCTTATTTCTCTTGGAGGAAACCTCCTAGACGGTTAGGCGTCTCCCGCGAGCTTCCTCTTGTTGTGGATTGTCCCGGGAAAGTTTATGAAGGTTCATCTCACCTCCGCAAGGAAAAGAGGTAAATTCTAGTGGAAACCAAGTTTGATCTTTGTGGTCACTTGGTGAGGAAAGAGGTCAATTGAGACCCAGCTCTTTGGAGCTCCTCAACGGAGACGTAGGATCTTTGTGATCCGAACTTCGGGAAAAATCTTTGTGCCTTCGTTGTCTTTTCTCGTTATTGCCTCATTTTGTATATTAACTTGCCAGCATTTATCTCTTACTCCATTACTTGCACTTTACTTGATCTCTGTCAGATTTATCCTTTATAGAAGTATATTAGTAGAGTCTGAACCCCAGGGTCGGAACTTCCGGCGTTCTAGGCCGGAACCTCCGACTAGCCCTCTCGGCCAGACCGAGAGAACCGATCGGAACCTCCTACTATTTTGGTCGGAGGTTCCTACCAGTATTTTACCGCTGCTTTTGGAGAATTTTTCAGGAACGCCTATTCACCCCCCCCTCTAGGCGACATCAACGGGCTTTCAGTACCTGCTGCGGGTGAAGATCGGGCGGCCACTCTGCCTGGCCGCGCGCGCCGGCGACAGCGCGTGGCTGTGGCACGAGCGCTACAGCCACCTCTACTTCGACGCCCTGCGCAAGCTCGAGCAGCGGGGCATGGTGCACGGGCTGCCCCATGTCGAGCACGTCTACCAGCTCTGCGCCGACTGCGTCACCACCAAGCTGAAGAGGAGACCGTTCCCATCGCAGTCGAAGCGGCGGGCGGAGGGACTGCTGGACCTGGTCCATGGTGACCTATGCGGCCCCATTACGCCGGCGACACCCGGCGGTAAGCAATACTTCCTTCTGCTGGTTGATGACCGGAGCAGGTACATGTGGGTGGCTCTGCTCGCCGCCAAGAGCGACACCCTCGCTGTCGTGAAGAAGTTCCAGGCGAAGGTGGAGGTGGAGACAGGCCGGCGTCTGCGTGTTCTGCGCACTGACAATGGGGGTGAATTCATCTCTGTTGAATTCGAGGAGTACTACGCCGAGCACGGCGTCGAGCGGCAGCACACAGCGCCGTACACGCCGCAACAGAACGGCGTTGTTGAACGGCGGAACCAGACGGTCGTGACCATGGCGCGCAGTCTGCTGAAGAGCCGGAACATGCCGGCATTCTTCTAGGGCGAGACGGTCGCCACTGCCGTCTTCCTGCTGAATCGGGTGCCCACCAAGGCCGTCGACGGCATGACGCCGTATGAGGCCTGGCACGGACGCAGGCCGGATGTGCACTTTCTGCGCACGTTCGGGTGTGTGGCGTACGTCAAAGCAACGAAGCCGCACCTAAAGAAGCTCGATGATCGCGGTGCTCGGGCTGTCTTCATCGGCTACGAACCAGGCGCCAAGGCATGGCATTTCTACGACCCGGCGACGCGTCACGCCGTCGTGTCCAGGGACGCGGTCTTCGACGAGCCGGCGTTCTGGAGCTGGAGGGATGAGGACGAGGACATGGAGGCTGGCACTGACTTCGTCGTGGAGTACCCTGCGATGGAGCTGGGCGCCAGGCGCTTCGACGCCGACACCGTGAAGGGCTCAGAAGAGCTTCCGGTGACCCCAACCCCGGGCGCGAGCGCGAGTCCCCGGGCGCGAGGGCCCAGGCGCTGGCGGGGGCCGGGCGAGTACCCAGGCGCGAGCGCGAGTCCCCGGGCGCGAGGGCCTGGGAGCTGGCGCCGTCCGGGCGAGTACCTGGCGCGAGGGCGAGTCCCCGGGCGCGAGGGCCCGAGCGCGGACGCGAGGCCCCTGGCGAGTACCCGGGCGTGAGGGCGAGTCCCCGGCGCGAGAGCCCGAGCACGGAGGCAAGGCCCCGGGCGTGGTCCCGGGGGCGGGCGCACCTTCGGTGCGGCAACCCCAACTTCTGCAGCGAGCCTCGGCGCTCCTGCGGCGGGCACACCCACGACGTCACCCGATGCCACGACGCCCGCTCCCGCAACTCCAGCACCTCCGGCGTCTCCACTGCCCCAGCCTGAGTTCGTCTCACCGCCTCCAGACATGGAGGAGTACTGGGACGCCGACAACGATGACGTCGAGCCGCGGTACCGCACCGTCGACAACGTCCTCGGGGCAGCGACACCGCCGGGCCTCGCCGCGCGCCAGGTAGCTGCTGAGCTCCATCTGCAGATCGAGGAGGAGCCAATCACCTTCGCTGAGGCCGAGAGACATAAGTCCTGGCGCCATGCCATGATGGAGGAGATGGACTCCATCGAGAGCAACCAGACCTGGCGTCTGGTGCCCCTTCCGCCCGGTCACCGGCCAATTGGGCTGAAGTGGGTCTACAAGGTGAAGAAAAACGCCGCCGGCGAGGTGATCAAGCACAAGGCGCGGCTGGTGGCAAAGGGCTACGTCCAGCAGCCTGGCGTGGACTTCAACGAGGTCTTCGCCCCCGTGGCCCGCATCGAATCGGTGCGGCTACTGCTGGCACTCGCTGCCCAGGAGGGGTGGCCGGTGCACCACATGGACGTCAAGTCCGCGTTCCTGAACGGGGAGCTCATCGAGGAGGTGTATGTTCGCCAACCTCCCGGCTTCACCGTCGCCGGCCACGAAGACAAGGTGCTGCGCCTGGACAAGGCGCTCTACGGTCTCCGTCAGGCCCCGCGAGCGTGGAACGCCAAGCTCGACGAGACGCTGGTGGCGCTCGGCTTCAGCCACAGCGCGTCGGAGCACGCCGTCTACGCCCGCGGCAAGGGCGCCTCTCGGCTGCTGGTGGGGGTCTACGTCGATGACCTCGTCATCACCTGGAACGACGCCACCGAAATCGCCAAGTTCAAGCAGCAGATGAGCTCCAGGTTCAAAATGAGTGATCTTGGTTTGCTCTGTTTTTACCTGGGCATTGAGGTGCAGCAAGGGAGCGACGGCATCAGGCTGTCCCAGGTGGTGTACGCCCGCAAGATTCTGGAGCGTGCGAGCATGGCGAGCTGCAATCCGAGCCACACTCCCATGGAGCCCCGCCTGAAGCTATCGAAGGCAAGTATAGTGGCGCCGATGGACGCCACTGAGTACCGGGGCCTCGTCGGCTGCCTCCGGTACTTAGTGCATACCAGGCCGGACATCGCCTTCGCCGTCGGCTATGTCAGTCGATTCATGGAGAGTCCCACCTCCGAGCACCTCAACGCGGTGAAGCGGATTCTACGCTACATCGCCGATACGATCGACTACGGCTGCCACTACAGGCGCACCAAGGCAGAGCTGAAGCTGCTCGGTTTCAGTGATGCCGACATGGGCTGCGACATTGATACAAGGGAGAGCACCTCCGGCGTGCTGTTCTTCCTCGGCTCATGCCCGGTGACCTGGCAGTCCCAGAAGCAGAAGGTCGTCGCCCTCTCCTCCTGCGAAACTGAATACATTGCGAGGACGACAGTGGCTTGTCAAGGCATTTGGCTGGCACAGCTCTTGGCTGAATTGAGGAGCGAGCAGCGCGCCGCCTTCCTACTGAAGATGGACAGCCAATCGGCAATAGCCCTCAATAAGAATCCTGTCTTTCATGATCGAAGCAAGCATATAGATGTCAGATATCATTTCATTCGAGAATGCATTGGCGACAGAAGGATGGACATTGAGCACGTCCGCACTGAGGAGCAGCTAGCTGACATACTGACGAAGCCGCTGTCACGAGATCGTTTCTGCGAACTCCGAGTGCAGCTGGGCGTTGTCAAGATCAGCAAGGAACTTCAGGCTTAGGGGGTGAAATGTAAGCATTGTAATCCTGAGTTCCTGCTCGTTCTTTTTGTTTCTCGTCTTTCTGTTAGCATAGAGAGACTGTCTCGCGTCGTGGACGACGTCACGGACGTGGGCGGACGCATCGTGGCCGTAGCGACGTGAGGCTCGCATACGCGCCTGTACGACGGTTCGTGGGCTACGTCACGTCCGTAGACGGACGCGTCGTGGGCGCGACGTGCAGACGTTATACCCTTTGTAAATTCGCTATAAAAGGAGTATGAAGGAACAGAAAATGCTGTCGCGGTTGCAACAGCACCAAAATCCTTTGTTTGTTCATTGTGATTCTGAGTTTGTTTGCTCCCGGCCGGGGGTTCCGGGCTGTCAGGGGGATGAGAGAAATTTGGCGCAAACCGCAGCGATCAGGAGGACGCGGACCATCGGATTTGAGGGGTTTTTTTTTCTTCTAATCGGACGAGTTGGTTGACTCGCCAATCGGGTTGCCATTTTGCCAACAGTTTAAGGGTGAGTTCAAGGTGAGCAAGGCCACTTCCAACAAGGATATATTTGGTTTGACAAATTTTATAGGTTGGGATAGGGCCATCCTAACCCACAAGGTGTTTGATTTGTGAACTAAATGGGATAGGATGAATCCAGTAGGAAATATTCCACTGATATTCGGAATGGACTGATCTAGAAAAAACGACCGGACCGCGCCGACCCACCTCGCGGGTCCGACCGGGTAGAGGTAGGCGGTCCGACCACCACTCCCACTAGAACTGTCTAGCGGTACTGGACTAGACCGGTCCAGTCGTCTGGGCACCGCCGGTCTGACCGGATGGACCCATCCTAGCATCATTCCATCCCTCCAACCAAACAAAAAACAAGGTTTATTCTATCCCTCTAACCAAACAAAAACTGGGACCATCCCATCCAAAAAACAGGAATTGGTCTAACCCATTTCACTTTGTTCTCAAACCAAACACATTCTAAGAGTTTCATTCTCAAATAGAGTGCCATATCAATATTTTTGATGATGTGACAAGAAGTTAACGAAGAGAGAGATAAAATGGGTTTTATTTAGATGAAACCATATATACACTATTTTTAATATAAATTGTGTCTTGCATGTATTGCCTATGAAATAACAAAAATAAAACAATGTATTGTGTGAACTATTTCATATATCAAATAAATATGTTATTGCTTATATGGCATACTTGGAAACATAAAAATAAAACATACCACTAGGAATAACCTAAGGAGGGAGAAAAAGATCACGTAAAACAAGGTAAGCTATTAATGCATGATTAATTGAGTATTAGCTATTACAAACTTGAAAAATAGATTTATATGATTTTTTAAAGTAACTTATGTATAGAATTTTTTTTAACAAATATACCGTTTAGCAATTCGAAAAGTGTACTTACGGGAATGATGAGGGTTTTTACCTAAAGACTCAGATTCGAACGCACCCTAAGTCCATTTTGAAACCAACGATTTTTGGAGGATCTGTGGAGATTTCTTTTTCTTTGGAATGTTTTTCCATGCTTTTGTTTGGGACAAAGGAAACTTATTGTTGGCTTTCTTTAAAAAGGTGGCAATTCCTCCACTTTTACAGGAAAAGAAACATCCAAGCTGAGCTAAAGAAAATTTTCTTTTGCTCCATTCTTGTCTGTGTGTCTTTCTCTCTCTCAATATTTTTCTGTGATCCAAACAACCCAAGTTTTATTTTTCTGTGTTTTGAATTCCTTAGTTTATTACTTTGTACTATATTCTATTTCTTTATTTTTTTTCTATTCTTATATTTTTTGCTCCCTTATTTTAAACAAGGCCTTAGTCTTGAAACCTGGTTGGCATCGCAATGCGAGAATTTTTACTGATTCGTGTGGGAAGGGAAATAGACTTGTATAAACGAATTTCCATGAAGTTTGCGCAAAGCGAGGTCTCGGTTTACGAGTTGAGCCATGAGCACTACCGAAAAACGTATGATTACACTAGAATTAATCCAATCTTGGTATACTCAATTCTTGTATAATTATTTTTATGGGAAATGTCTAAGATGATGAGGGTTTTCTTCCTGAAACTAGGAGTGACATCTTACCAAGTGGTTCAATTTGAGCAATGGGAATTCGATTCAATTTTAAGCGTAAACCATTTTCATTATTAGAAAAAGCTTTAACTTTACTGATAATGCTACTTACACTGTGTGGTAAAATTGACCATCTACACGAAATGTAAGCATACGGTGCAAGCATTGGATGTCTTCTAATTATTATTCTAGGTAATTTATAGTTACCAAGTAGTAGAATGTAGGGAAGAAGAGAAAATCATAGAAAAACCATAGTTGACAGATAGGTCACTTCACTAGCATTTTAACGTGACTCGTGGTTTCGAGCAATCTTATACCGTAGAATATAGACGCCATTGGCAATAGATATTGCACCCAAATCAATCCTGCCCGTGGTCATTTAACATGCCATAATCAGTGGCAGTAAAACAAAATATAAAGATGATGCTATACATAAAAGTAGCTAGATATGCAATATGAATCCAAACCACCTACAGTGCAGAAGCTGTTGCATCTGCAGCTCAATGGTTGGTAGCTCTCACACACCTAGCTGGCTAGCTACCACCTAATCAGAGTTAACCACTCGAGACAGGCAAGGCAAGGGACCCATGGGATCTGAGTTGACAGTTATTGGTGCTAATTGCTAGTACTACGAAAATATGTGATGTCCTTTTCCATTATTAGCAACCATACATTGCCGTTGTGTGTCCCTGTTAGGTCAACAGTGCAACAAGTGCCCAAATGCATCTTCAGGAACACAAAAATGGGTTAAAATTCCTAGGTTCATTGATGACAAAAGTGGGTTAATTTTTTTCATTTCTTCCTCCTTAATTTGTACTTTCAAAAGGAACTTTGTCCTGATAAGGACTTCTTTGGAATAAAGGAATTTTACGACAAAGCCAGTTGTTGCACAAAAATCAGAGGAAGGTTGGGGACCATGATCATGATTTATTAGAAAATCAAAGCACAAGAACCTCCTGAAACGTTAAGCATCCTCTTTTTTAGCTCGAATCTTATACCAAACATGCAAGGACAACAAAGGAAAAGGATTCTTCCTTATAATGCACCGATCTTTTTTATGAGCATTCAGCGATTTTTTAGCGTAGAAACTGCAGCTCATGTGTTGGTTGTGTTGGGTCTCCAGTTATTGCAGGGTTGGTGATTGGTCATAATTGGGTGGATATGTTTGTTGAAATTCAATCACAGCAAAATCATGCAGCTGGAGTACTGGCGCAAGAGAGAAATGCAACAAGAAACTACAAAACCTAGCAGACTGCGTAATGGGAGCTTGATCTCAAACTCGATCGTTGCATATGTTGCAATGCTGAAACTCGTTACATGTCAATCATGTATTCTTATAGGGTTTAGACTGAACGTTGTTTTAAGTAAGAAAGTGGATGGAATTAGCCACTACATGGTTACAAACTTGCAAACTCATAGTATTTCATTTGCTAAGGGCAGATCATACCAAAAGTAGAACAGTGAAGTTCTTTGTGAGACATGATTTTTTACTGAATGCCTACACTGTAAATATTACAGATGAAATTGCACAGTTACCAGCATTTACAGAAATCTGGCTATGCCTTTTTCATGTTAATATTACTAGTACCCCCAGAAAACCATGATGAAATATCATCGTCGTCACCAGATTCAATCAGCTCGATGCTTCTTGGAATATGAATGGGACGTGAAGGCCGATTACTTTCTTGTGATACTTTTGTCAGGAGCCCTTTGTTTTTCCTGGACATTTCCTCCTTCCATTTCTCCCTCTCAAGAGGATCTTGCGACATAGCAGTCCTACCCCCAATGATGGGAAAACTTTCAAGGAACTTGTAATCCTTCTGTATTGGGGTCATATTGTCGTCACTGTGGTAAGGTCCTTCCTCCTCGGAGCTCCAGAAATCTGAATCTTCGTCAGAAAATGGAGCCTTATTTTGCAGAATTTGCCTCCTCGATTGGATGCCGTCTTGGACAAATGAAATAGCAGGATGCTTATTATGTTCTAAGTCATGCTGTGATTCAATACTGTCTTGGTTGTTCAATGATTTTGGTCTTTTCCAACCACACTTCAAGCAGAATGCATTCCTCTTGAAGTTCACATAATTACACCTGTCATCAATCAATCATACAGTTATCTTGGATTTTTTTTATAGTAAGCAGAAGATAACCATGACACTGAAACACCAGACACAGCCACTAACATCATTTTTTCCAAGTTCTCACATTGAGACTAAATATCAAGAGAATACAAATATGCAATGATATATAACAAAAATGCTACTCACGAGACACACTCCCATTCCCCTGGATTGAGTAGACGGTTTGTTGGTTTCTCATGGCATTGCAAGCATCTTGTATTCTTTGCAAAATTCAAAAAGTTGCACCTGAAAATATAAGATCAGTACAAGTACAAAAAAGAAGACTTTTCCAACTCCGAGTCAATCGTAATCATAAACTAGAGTTCTGTGAAGCCTCACCTTTTGCATATCCAGTCACCCTTTTTGAGAGGAAGATGCTCTTGGTTCTCATGGAGCAGCTGGTACCTTTCTTCAAATTCCCCATTGCAGCGTAAACACTTGATATTCTTTGCAAAGTTCAAGAAGTTGCATCTGGCAATAACATATGACATTATAAAGCATGGCATTATAAAAAAATGTATACGTGATTTAAAGGTTACAACATACTTGGGACAATTCCAATCACCCTGCTTCATAGGAATAGAAGATTGTCCTTTTGGCATATGGTGTGCAGCTTTTTCAGCGCTGGAACCAGGGCCCATGGAATCGAACTCAACAATCTCATTCAGTAGGCTCTTTATGGATTCTTTAACGGTTTGATTTAGGCATGCCCTGTTCTCCACATTGCCAGTAATGGTGTCGAGCCCATAAGTCAAAAGGATGCGCATAACATCCACAGTTCTTCCAATTTCCTCCTTACGAGCTTTTACGTATGCCCTCTCACATCTACCCCTTAAATTGCATTGGCTGCAAACCTGTCAGCATAAGCTGATGCTGGAGAATTGCTATATAATATATAGATTTATAAGAAACATTAAAATACTGGTTTTGTAGTCAAACTATTGTGTGCATGTTGTTTTTTACCTGTTTTTGTGTTCCTAATTATAATGTTGCAATGTTATTTATAATCCAATTGTTTGATGATTTTATTCAGAATATTTATGCTAACAGGCATTTTTTTTCCAGCAAAACACTGCTAACTGGCAATTTCAAAATTAAAGTGAAAGAGAAAAATACAATACATGAAAATGAATTGTTATTTATTATGAGTTACCTCCCCTTCATCAAGGCCTACATGAGCACGCAATCGCTTCCCAGAATTAACAACCTTCCTGTCAATGCCGGGGCATCCACACCGAAGAGCAACCTGAATATCCCATCTTGATATATGCCTGCAACAGAAGAGTTTCAGCTTTATATGCAGGGCACATGAAATATCATATCCCATCTAGACCACCTTGAGTGCATCAGACTGCCTGACGAAGAAAAGGCAGCGTGAATTGCTGCCGCATTTCCACAAACACATCGCGTGCAGCTAAACCATAGCACCAGCGGTGGCAATGGCATAACACCGGCGCACCGCACTGTCCATGGCAAAGAAAAGCTCACACATTGGCGAATCATACGAGCTGAAACATCTCACCTGATAAGCTCCGGACGCTCTCGCCCAAAGCGGAGGCAGGCTGTACGGATAACGTTGGAGTCCTTGGACGGGGAGCCAGCCGCGCCGCCGGCGAACACTGAGGCGTCCAGGTGTCCCCTATGGAGTAATATCTCCATCAGCGCCACCCACTCCGGCCACGGGTGCGCGATATCCACGGCCGCCGGCGTGCGAGGGCGCTCGCCACCTCTTGGCCCCTCTTCTGTTAGCTCTCGTGCCGGTGTCTGTTGTTGGTCAGACTCACGGCCATCAAACTCGGAGCGAAGGAAGGCGAGCCTCGGGTCCGGCGGCGCCGGCGGCGGGCAGAGGTGGGAGAACCGCCGGAGCGCGGCGGCCGCGGCCGCGGCCGCGGGACCGCGGCGGTGGCGCATCATGGAAATTTGCAGGCAGGTGGTATGGGTGGACTGGTGGAGCCGTGGAGTTGCTGGAACTGGAAGTTCGAGTTTTTACTGTTACTAATTTAATTTTTTTTAATTTATAAAACTAATTTTTGATTTGGTCTTTTTGCAAAATTAGCCTCTTGCCGCCGTGGGCCAGGGCGGTGTTTAAAAACCGCCGTGGCCCAGGGCGGCGAATAGCCTGGGCCCACGGCGTCAGCCGGCCGGGGGCCACGTGGCATTGCCGCCCTAGGCCACGGCGGCTAATGGCTCCGGGGCGAGAGCAAAAATGCCCGTGCCTCTTTCTCCCCGCGCTCCCGTGCCCGTTCCCGCGTCCGCGCCTGCACCCCGCGCCCGCGCCCACGCTCGTCTCCCGCTCGCTCTCTCCCTGCGCTTGGGGCCCACGCGTCAAAGCGCCTCCCGCTGACAGGTCGGACCCGCCTGCATTCTGCCTCCTGCATTAACAGTAAAAACTCAAGGTAAAACTACATATACCCCGACACCCGCAGGGAGAGAGCGAGCGGGAGACGAGCGCGGGCGCGGGCGCGGGGTGCGGGCGCGGAAGCGGGGACGGGCGCGGACACGGGCGCACGGGGAGGAAGAGGCACGGGCATTCACCGCCGTGGCCCAGGGCGGCAATGCCACGTGACCCCCGCCGGCTGACGCCATGGGCCGCCGTCACAGCTTGGTGACGCCGTCGTGGGCCCAGGCCATTCGCCGCCTTGGGCCACGGAGGTTTTTAAAAACCGCCCTGACTCACGGCGGCAAGAGGCTACTTCTGTAAAAAGACCCAATCAAAAATTAGTTTTGTAAATTAAAAAAAAATTAAATTAGTAACAGTAAAAATTCCTGGAAGTTCCAACTGGTTCCAGGACCCGGCCCGGTTTACAAAACTGGCCCAGCCAAAAGCCAGTAGAATACAGAACGGCCCGGCCAAGCTCAGTAGAACTAGTTTAGCCCAACTAGAGATTCCTGATCCAGAGTATAATAAGCACAACTTTCAATTGAATGACTATAGTAAGAAAGTGTACACATGCTGCATTTCAGAACCTCTTGCCTTGGTATTATATTAAGTTCTTATACTGCTGGAAATTTTACTTTTTTCACTAAAACATGTTTGCAGTATACCTCATTGTAAAAAAAAATGATATTGACAATTCTACAGATTTTCATGGAGTATTGGTAGGATGTAAATGAACGTCTCTCATGCTAATGCAATGCATTATGAGAGACGTGCTTTTGGTTGATTGCAGGGTATTGACCTATACAATGGGGCCCACTTGTCATCGATGGCGGCGGTGCTGTGATCAGTGAGGCGGAGCTTTTGGTAGAGTTGGCTCGAGCAATGGTGGTGACTCACTGACCCGTAGTGGCGGTTCGACCTGAGCTGTGGCCGGGGAGCGGCGGTGTGCGGACCGCGCCGGTGAAGTTTCGGTGACGAGATGCACGGGCTGGTTGGCCGGAGAGAACCAGTGCGATGAGACAAAGCTGAACTGTGATGGTGTACTGCGGAGTGAGCTCCGGCGTGCAATCGCCGGGAAGTTGCGTAAACGAATCCACTATTGAACCTCAAGTACTAGTATATTGTACTTCAATTTTGGAGGAGAAGCGTGAGTCCCACGGCAGCCTTTGAAAACAGAGCAACCCCTTCTCCCTCGCTTCGCTTCATCCTACCTCCCACGACGCGCTTGCGATTTCTTCCTCCCACCACGCGATGGCCAAGAACCTCGATCTTCTCCTTGAGCTAGGGTTTCGCTTCAACCCGTCGCCGGAGGATGTCGTCACCTACTACCTGCCGCGCCTCATCGCCGGCGTACAGCCCAAGGACACCAAGGCGTGCATCCACCGCGCCAATGTCTACGGCGCCGAACCCAAGGACCTCGCCGGCGACTTCGCGCCCGTCACCAGGAGCTCCAATGGCGACCGGTTCTTCTTCACCGAATGCAAGCGGAACAAAGGGAGGGTGTCGCGCGCCGCAGGGGGTGGCACATGGGTCTCGCAGTCGAGCAAAGATATCAAGAACAGCCAGGGGATCAAGATCGGGGAAACCAAGAACTTCCGCTTCAAGAAAGATGGCAATAACACGGACTGGCATATGGAAGAATACCACCTTTGCGTTCAAGAAGCCGGTGATCTCGAGCCTGTCGTCTGCCGGATGTACGTCTCTCCGAGGGCGGCTCAAGATTCGGCGGCGCGACAGGAATCCGCCGCTCTGCCGCGCCAAGAACCCGCGCCGCTGCCGTGTCCTGCACCGGCGGCGCGTCAAGAATCCGCCGCTGTCCCGCGCCAAGAACCCGCGCCACCGCCGTGTTCTGCACCAGCGGCGCGTCAAGTATCAGCCGCTCTGCCGCCTCAAGAACTCGCGCTGCCACGCCAAGAGCCCGTGATCACGCAGCAGGCGGGGCCCCAGAAGAGGCCCCCGCCGGTTGCCGCGCCGCCGTGCGCGAAGGAGATGAGAGGTGCGGTCTCGGCAAGCCGGATGGTGCACCAGAGTTGTGTGGCGGCGCCCTCGCCGCCACCGCGGTGTGTGCCACCCCCACCACGGCCCGTCATGGCACCGATGCCGCCGCTGCCTACTGCATCGTTGACCGGAGGACACCACACGCCACGGCCGGCGCCGCCGCTGGCTCCTGCACCGGCGGCGATTGCGCCGCCACGTCAAGAGGCCATGATCACGCAGCAGCAGGTGCCCCTGAAGAGGCCCCCGCCGTCTGCCGAGCCGCCGTGCGCCAAGAAGGTGAGAGCTGCTGTCTCTGCAAGCCCGGCGGCGCGCCAGACACCCCCGCCACCGCAGTGTGTGCCTCCGCGACCGACACCCCCGTCACGGCGGGTCATGGCGCCATGTGCACCGCCACCCATCCAGAGCTATCCGGTGGACCCGTTCGAGCAGACCTATCCGAAGGATCCCTTCGAGCCACCGCTGTCGCCATGCGCACCAGCTCCCGGGAATGACAAGGAGTTACAGGACGAGTTCTTGAGATCACTGGATAAGGAGATTCAGCGTTATCAGAGAGAACAAGAGAGCAATCACAAGCAGCTAAAGGATGCGCCTGCGCCCAATCACTCTAGACCTGAACGTGTCGATGAACTTGACGCATTTATCCGATCAGTGGAAGACGAGCTAGAAGAAGTTGATGGTGATGAAATCACTGCACCTGTTGCTCCGGTGGTGCAAACAATTGCGGCCAATGACGACGATGACATGGACGAGTTTATCAAATTTGTAAGAGACGAGCTAGAAAAACATGATGGTGATGACAAGCCACACAAGGCACTCGAGGGAGACAACATGGACGAGTTTGCGAGGTTCGTGGAACAAGGCATGCTCTCTCATTCTGCTGAAGAAGATGAGATGATCGATGTGCTCCAGAACATTGATGCTGATCAAATTGACGAAGAATATCTCAAGGTTCCATTGAAGGACTACAGCTCTAAGCTCTTCTTCTAGTTGTGAATTGTCGGTTGGAAATTTTGTCGAAGAGAACACGAAATTCTTCATGTGCCGACCTTGTATTTATCATGGCACAAGTAGTTCTAAACAGTTGTAACCTCATATTATCATGGCACAAGTATTTATGATTTTGTATGAACGTATGTTCAATTTGATTTGTAATTTCAAGAATTGTTCTTGTTACTTTCAACCATGTGCTGTAACAGTTGTTAAAGATTTGAGAACATGTTGAGACTGCAGGCACATTTTGCATCTCGTAAGTTGTTCCAACTTCCAACTGCTACAACAAAGCAGAACCACGTTGAAATTAGGCAAAATTTGCTGATCAGATCACTCGGCAACAGCTAAGTAGATTGGAAAGTACTTAATTGAACCGAAGACACGTAGTTGGTGTCAGAATATATATGTATCTCCGTCAATATGATTTCAACCTTTCCCAAACATTCGTAAATTCCCAACCGAAGACACGTAGTTCTTGATTTTTCCTGGTACCAATGTAAAGTTCCCAATTTTGGAGTTGGGGAAGAGATCCACATGCATCTGATCAAACTGTTAGTACACCGTTGTCACGCTTTCTGCCCATTGACCGCGCGTGTAGGATCTCAACACTTAGTAAGCCTCGTCTTGAAAACGGACGCAACACCTTCTGATTTCTTCTCTTTAGTGGCTGATGTGGTAATTCCATCTGTTTCTCCTTACTGCTTTCATAGTAGAGAACAAAAATATAGATAGTTTTCACCATATAGAATCAAAGAATAACATAAATTTTAGTGAAACTTTAGAAAATGATAATGCAAAAGATTGGGGCCCAAAAGTAGCACTATATTTGTCGGCCTTTAAGAACACGGAATCCTACTCTTTTGCACGCCTCGAATCAAGATTCCTCCTATAGGTTTTGTTTTATGTAAAAAGTTAAGCGCTTTGAATGAAAAATTTGTTTTTCCTTTGTATTTTGTTTCAGTATATGCACTTGCTCAGACACCTACAATACGGTTTTTCACTTGAATTATGTAGATCGTCTGCCATTTTTAAACAAATATGATTGTTACAGCGGCTTTTTTTGTCTTGTAGTAAACACGGCTAAAAGCTTAAAGCTGAGGACTGTACTTGTAACTTTTTGTCAGGGAAGTTCCATTTGTTGATCACATCATTTACCAGACTGTGATTGTCAATGTGTAACATTTATACAAGCTGCAGCACATGACAAATTTCTTGAGCTGTAAGACTTACATTGTGAGGTGAAGTGGATTTGGGCACTCAAGACTCCAATGATTTGCACATATCCTACAACAAAACAACAGAGAGCCTGCATAAATCATGACTGAATAGAGCTACCTGTAAGAATGTGCACCAAAATATAAGCATCTATTTCTTCAATGCTATTATTCATACCAAGTAGAAATTTTAACTTGTCATTTCAACTTGCAACAATTCTCGCCAAAGAATATTGACAAGGGCAAGAAGATCACATCCTCATCTCTTATATTGCAGTTAGCAAAATCCATTTTGTCTTTTCTGGTGATAGTATGTGGACAGACGAGGACATGCCATGGCCAGGGAACAATTTGATCCAGCATTCCAGCACCAGGGAGGAAATGTTGGGAGAAAGTTACAATTTGCTCATCATAATATACGGATCAGATTCATCTTGGGTTCTTGGCACTAATTTGCCCCTAGGCAATACCTCTGCAGCATGAAAATTACTGGACGTGAGAATCTATTCAAATAAACACAGTTAAATAACAATATTGAGCTTGCTTTTGCCAATAATTCGACAGATTAAAAGGATATCCCATGGGACGCTGATAAAAATTGCAACAACATAAATATATTACAAAAGGCATCCGGAGTTGATATCTTAAATTGAGGAGATTACTGAGCTTTAGCTAAAAGATTCATCCAAGGTGCTTAATTAATGAAGCGTTCCAATTTAATGTACAGTGGTACATTCCAATTTAATGTACAGCGATACATCGAGATAACAGAAATATGAAGTGTGCTTTGAATTTTCTCTCAAGAAAAACACAACATGAAAAAGTGCTACAGAGTGTGAAACAACATTCCCAGAAGACTATAATTTTCGAATAACGATATGCCAACAGTACTAGAGTGGATCAATTGATTGATTACCACAAAGTTTAATCAGCTTGAGAAGGACGCAAATTTTAGTAGCAGTCATATACGATACGTACCTGGAATTGCAATGGAATATAAAGGCACCAGTGCCCCAGTATAGCAGTAAGTACTCCTATTTGGATCCTCACTGTTCTTCTGCTCGTGGCTTCTGACAAAATGGACAGCTGGACCATGTTTGCATCGAATGCGAAGCACTTTCCTATTTATCTGGTCTTGAACAAAATCATAAATCATGGACCTGACTACTTGTCCTGTTTGAATCTGTCTGCCTCTGGGCATCTTCTAAGATCAGATGGTAAGACCGCAACGTTGTTTACAGGCTCGCACGCATCAGCATGCCAAGTAACTATAACCAATCTGCTCCAGGGTTTTTTTGTCAGGCTAGCATTCTGATAAAGATTGAGAAACATCAGATCTTGGAGATACTTATAGTCTTCAGCCCAAACCAGTAATTAACCCATCGCATAATTCAAGATACTGGGGATTATTTGAAAATGAAATAACATAGATCACGTCAGGTTATGCAGCATGCTAACATACAAAATGTGATAGTAAATTTTACAGTAAACCAAATGATTTCTGGAAAATGCTGTTGAAATTGGATAGCACTATACTTAGATAAATCCAGTCTAATAATTTGCCTACTTGACACAAAGGAAGAAAATTCTGTACAATGCAACTCGCTCTATACATTCAGTATATGTGTATAACCTCACAACCAAGGTACTGAATCAGACCAGCAAATGTTCGATCAAAGATTACAGGCTCGACTATTGAAACTGGCACTAATAATCCATTTTGGATTGACATTAATGTACGGTATTTTATCATTGCTATGTAGTGAAATTAGTAACTTCTAGAAGATTCTAAACTGGCTGAAAATCAGACCATTCTAGTTTGGTACCTGTTAAAGTCAGTTTACTAAGATCAATATGGCACCAGCTAATTCAGTACTTATTTGTCATGGCATACAAATCTATACACACAGCAAGCATGTCCAAAAAATAAAATAAAACAAAATAAAGATCCAGTAGGCATCTACAAATTATAATTATCTATGAAAAATGCACGACTGATGTCAATGGGCTGCCCCCGTCATAACATTGCTTTTGTTTGATCACTCATAGCCAAATTCACAAGATGAGAATCTTAGATGATTGGGAGTATCTGCTATTGCCTGTTTTATTTTCCTTATGGCTTAAATGGAACAGAAAGGCAGTAGGTGGGTCTCGATTTGTCACCTGGCATTTGTTCTATGTAAGCAGACATTTTTTTTACAGTGGTGGTGGCAAGCCCTGAAGGCAAAGTAGAAAGTAAAACTGGATGCAGCCGTGAAGGTGATCAAAACCCAAGCTAAAGGTTTGAAGGGGCCACTTTAATCTGGGGTTCGATAGTCTAACCTTCTGTAATAGCTGTTTGCAGGATTCTGTTCAGGCTACTGATATATTTTGCATTGTGATGGTGGCTGGTTGCGCTTGCTGCTCTTATTATAAAACTGGGCATATGGACCATTTGTACATCTGTTCTAAACTTTTAATAACAAAAGGGAAAAAAGCATGCAACATCAGGCTAAAGAATGAAGTAGAAAAATTTCTAAGCCAGTTAACTCGATAGCACAAGTCCATGAAATCTTTCTACCAATCAGGTTAAATCCCGAGAAATCTTTGAGAATAATAACTGAAGGAGGGTGCGTCAGTTCAGCAACAAATTGTGATTTCGCTGGACGATAATGACACGGTTCTGTAACCGAATGACCCGCTCGATGAGGCCCCTCTCCCCCTTTGTCCATGCCTCTTCCAATGCGTGAGGAAAGAGATTACATTGTCACCACGGAGGATCTTCCAATGCGTGATGACTGATGAGCTTCTTTGCAGCCTCCCACCACCCCATTCCTCCCCCTACTAGATCCCAGCCTCAGGGCTTGGTTGGGCGGGAAATGGAGATGGAGGCGGCGCTCGCGCGGGAAGAAACACTGGCCAACGCGATAACAAGCAAGCACAGCAGCAGGCGGAGGCGTCACCGTGGCAAACGGCAGAGGACAAGCCGCGCAGGTGCAGGCGGCAAGGTAGCCTGGTGCATGGAGCCGCCTGGCGGCGTTTCGGGGCGGGGATGTCGGCACCTGAGGCTCAGCGTTCTGCTCCTGCTCGTCGCTCCGCCTCCGGGTCGGCTCGGTTCGTTGGCGGCGGCTCGCCGGTAGCCGGAGGTGGGGATGGGAAAAGGCGGGGTCAAGAGACGGTTTTTTTTTTTTACTTTAAGCAATCTTCCCAAAGGCGCATTCCCAAATGTCACTCTCCGGAGTGACTTAGGATTATTTGCCACTGGGTCCCACTTATTTCTTGATTTTATGCTATTTTGTATATTTTGCCACCACATCACCAGCGTACGTGGCACCCCGATAGTGAAATCTCCATCTTGTCCCTGGCACGATTGGATAAAAACGTGGACAGCTACCTCTCTCGTCTGACTCCGCCCTCACACTCTCCTCTCTGGTCCTCTCTGAAGCTCTCGCAGGCGAATCAACCAGCGGCGGCGGCCGAACCGTGACAGCAATCCCAGGTATGACAGCGTTAGATCCGTCCACTTCCCCTCTTTCCCCTTAGTTTGAAATCAGTTTCGTGCTCAGATTTGCTTGTTTTTGGTGTAGATTGGATGGTCTAGGGTTTGTTAAGAAGGAGTCATGGCTCTCTCCGAGTGCCCATCGTGGTAAGATAAAAATCCCGTGCTCTATTTCTCTGCATTTTTGAGTATAGCGCGCGCACGATTTGGGAGTTAGATCAAACCCTAACTCCAATCTTTTTCCCCTTTGTTTCTGGTATGATGCGCATAGGCTTGATCCTGATACTGCAATAAATGTTAGAATCCCCTCATTCACTGCTAAGTTGGACGATGGTACTGATTTGCTAATGGATCAGCAAGATGTGGAATGGTGGGTGAATGGTGTAGTTAGCATGGACCAGTTGGTGGAGGATTTGAAGAGCCAAATCATCTGGGTTAGTAGGCAAAAGCCTGTTTTCTATGGAACTGACCATTGAACAAGTAGCACAGTTGAGGTTTCAAATGATTTGGTGTTGATGTCTCAGTTTACGGATAGGTTTGATACCAAGGTGCTCACTCTGTGTGTTAAGATAGTGGACAAGGCAGATTCCTTTTTAGATGCGAGTAATGTTAGTTGTGCTATTGTCCCTCTTGATGCTGATTCAATAGTTGATGATGCTCCTGATGGTGTTGCTGGAGCTGGTTCTGCTAGGGATGGTTCTGCTGGTGTTGGTTATGCTGGTATTGGTTCTGCTGGTGCTGTTGGTCATTCTGCTGCTGAGCCTAGTACTGATCCTGCTGCTTATGGTCCAGTTGGTAGCATTGACTGGGATGAACTCAACATCCAGCCTTTGACAGTTGAGGGTGGAACCTTCCATGTTACTTTTGATGAAGATGAGGTATATGAGTTGCTGGGATTGGAATCTTGTGATGTTGGAGGAGAAGCAATAGCATCACAGGCAACATCCAGTCAACACCCAGCAGATATTCCAGTGTCTGATGATGTGGATGTTGAGCCAAATAGGGATTGGGACAGAGATGACCCTATTATGGATGTTAGAACTATTTATCCAAACATGGTAGAATTTAGAATGGCTGTCAGACAAAATGAGGAGTTTGAGCTTGGCACTGAGAAGTCTGATCCTAGCAGGTTTAGGGGGTTTTGTTGTGCAAATGGTTGCCCATGGAGAATTGTAACCAAGACACAACATGATAAGACTATTAGGGTATAATCCCTGATGCTTAGTTGTTGTTATTTTCTTGTTGTTAGTTTGCTGCTTATCTTGTTGCTAACTTGCTTTGTCTTAATGTGCAGGTACAAATAAAAACTAACAAGCATGAATGTACCTCTACCAGCAGAGTTCTTGGAAGAATGGCTTCTCAAGCATGGGTGACAGATAGAGCTGCTGCAGCTCTGAGGAAGAAGCTAAGCTATGGGGCTAAAGAGCTACAGAATATGCTAGAAAATAGGTACAAGGTACAGATTCCTTATGCCACTATATGGAAGGGTAGAGAGAGAGCAATTCATAATATTTGGGGTGCATGGAGTGATAGCTTTGATTCTTTGTACAATTTTAAGGCTGAGATAGAGCTGAGGTGTCCTGGTAGTCTAGTTGAAGTTGGAACCAAGGAAATAGATGGCCAGGTCCACTTTGAGAGATTCTTTTGTTTGCTTTTGAGCCTTGTGTCAGAGGATTCTTGTTAGGCTGTGGAAAATACCTTAGCATTGATTCCACTGCCTTCAATGGGAAGTGGAATGGCCATATGGCAGCTGCAAATGCATTGGATTGCCATAATTGGATGTACCCAGTGGCCTTAGGGTTTTTTGATGCAGAAACCACTGAGAATTGGACCTGGTTCATGGAACAACTAGCTGTATGTGTTGGAAATGTAGAGGACCTAGCTATATGTACAGATGCTTGCAAGGGTCTAGAAAATGCAGTGAAGAGAGTGTTCCCTAACTGTGAGAAGAGGAAGTGATTTAGGCATTTGATGGAGAACCCAGTAAAGAGGAAGACGGGGGCAATGTATGGAAGCCTATTGCCAGCAGCTAGGGCTTTCAGGTCTGAGATCTATCAGTACCACTTGAACAAGGTGCTATCAGCTGATCTTGAAGTTGGAGACTGGTTAGAAAAGCATCACTGTTTTTTATGGGCAAGGAGCAAGTTCTCATCCAAGATCAAATGTGATTTTATCACTAACAATCTTGCTGAGTCATGGAATGCATGGATCAAGGAGTACAAGGAACTGCAAGTTGTTGCCCTGGCAGATGCAATCAAGGAGAAGACATCGCTTCTATGGGCAAGGAGAAGAAAGATAGGTCAAAGACTTGAAGGTAGAAATATTCTACTTGCAATTGTCACACAGCTGAAGGCAATAACTAGAGGTTTAGGAAACACGAGGGTCCTGAAAGGTGCAGATGATACAGCAGAAGTTAATGAGCTACACAATGGTGTTGATGTCATTAGGCATGTTGTATACCTTGATCAGCACAAGTGCAGATGTAGGGAGTGGCAATTAACAGGGAAGCCATGCCCTCATGCTCTTGCAGCCATATCTACACAGAGAAATCATGTCATGGATGATTATGTGGATCCTATTTTCTTTGTTAGTTGCTTTAGGGCTGCATATGAAGGTGTCATCCCCTGTATAACTGACAAATCCCAGTGGCCAGTAGTGGACAAAGGGTTCAAGTTGCTCCCATCAATGCCAAGGCCTAGAACTGTTCCTAGGTAAAGGAAAAATAGGATCCCTTCATTTCTTGAGAAGGGGAAATGCAAGATTAGAAGATAGGTGAAGTGCACTAGATGTAATGGGATTGGCCATAGACAAAGCAGCTCAAAGTGCCCTCTAAATGGGACCAAAACAAGGTAATTTGTAATTTTTCTTTCTGTTTATTGTCCTTAACTTGTCTTCAACTTGTCCTTTATGCTGTTAGGAAAAGAAAGGCAAAGAAAACTGCTACAAAGGCTGGGAGAAAGAAGAATGCTACAAAGACTCCATTGGAGGAAGTTACAACTCCACCAAGATCAAAGGCTACCAGGACACAAGTAGTAGATAGCCCTGGTAGAGTCACTAGGAGATGAGGATATACAGACCTAACTTGTTAACTTCACCATTTTGTGATTGTTTCATATCTAACATTTAATTTTTCTTAGCCAAACTGCCCTTTTGTCTGCTGGAGCAACACAAAGGGAGGTTGGAGAAGGAAGCTCCCAGCCTTCTCCTGGACCTGTCACAAGAAGGCAATTGGCTCTGTCTCAAGTATCCCAAGCACCAGCAGCAACACCATCATCACCACCACTACCTGCCAACAAGATGCCCATGAAGAAGTTGATTCCTAAGAAGAAGAAGAAGAAGAATCACTGATGCTAACAGTGATGCTTCCTGCCTTTTGAGGTCCCAAAAAACTTGTTAAATATTACTGTGATGTAATTCTGGGAGCCTATTGTTTTTGTTGCATGCACTGGGAATCTGGGATTGTTGCATGCCCTGGTGGGAATGTTAGTTCAAAAGGGGGGGTTTAAGTGGCGGCAAGGACCTTGTTAATGCCTGCTATGTTGCATCTAGAGTGCTTTCATCTGTAATGTCTGTCACCTGGAATGCTGTCATCTGAATTGTTGTCATCTAGATTGTTTTTGTTGCATGAAATGGAAGCTATGGAATGTGCTGGCTGGGGAAATATGGGGTTAAAGTATGGCTCTATATTGTGTTGATAAGACCTAGGCGTGCCTGCTCTGTTTTGGTTGTTTGCTTGGCACTGAGATGATCAAATCTGTGGTTTGGGGCTGCTACTTTATTTGTCGTGGATGCTATTTTGTTTGCTGAGGATGCTGTTTTGTTTGGAGGGAGAGGCCAGGTGTAGCAATATCATTTCCTGCCCCAGTGCCACATCATCTAGGCGAGGTGGCAGTGATGTGGCAAAATGGTACCAAAATAGCATTGAATTAAGAAATGAGTGGGGCCAGTGTCAAATAATCCAAGTCGTCCAGGAGGGTGACATTTGGGAATGCGCCATCGGCATAAAGTCAAAACAAAACCCTCAAGATACAGATGGGAGGGGGGTTTCGGCCCATCTGGGTAATCCAATTTGGTAGGGTTAGCCCGCTTGACATGGGCTGGGCTGATTTTTCTTTTTTGGATTTCCTATATATATGTGTCGTATTTTTTTCTCGCTGAAAGCAGTCCGATTTTTAGCCCTCGATGACACGACTGGTCTATGCTGAGATGCGTGCTTGATTCCTTCGTCTGTAGGCCTGCAGCTTTTCGAACACTGAGTGAATTCGTATTTCATTTTCTTTTTATTTATCTTTAAGGATGCATTTAGTTTGATGGATTTGGTGGGTTGGGATGGATTCATTCCATTTTTTGGTGTGTTTGGTTTGAGGAGCAGGTGGGATGGGATGGTCCCAAAAAGGAATATTCGTCCTATATTCAGGTCGGATCGATCCAGCCAAAACGGTCGGACCGCGCCGACCCAAGCTCTCGCGGGCGTGTGACGCGGTAAGCTTCTCTGCGCGATCCAGTTCCAAAACAAGCGACAGGGGAAAAAGCGGCGAGCGGCGACGCGAGGCTGATGCCCGCGCGGGGCCCGACAGGGGAGGCGGGCGAGGGGCCCGACAGGGGAGGCTGGCTCATCTCGGGGCCCAGTGGCCGCGGGGGCGCGAGGCGGGCGGCGCCGGTGGGCGCGGGGGGCGAGGCCGGGTGATGGGGTGTTGCGGGGCCGAAGGGGGAGGCGGCCGCGGGGCTCGGGGCCCGGCGGCGGCGGGCGCGAGGGAGCAGGGTCGGCGGCGGCTGGCGCTGGCGTCGTCGCTCGTCAGCCGCACCACAGAGACAGACTGTATATGAGAGGTAACCTCACCATCCCTATGTATGAAGGTATCTCTATCTAGTTATCCCATCTCTGTCCCTCTATCCAAACAGGTGATAGAGCCATTCCATCCTCTTCTATCCCTCTAACCAAACAAAAAACAAACAAAAAACATGGCTCATTCCATCCCTTTAACCAAACAGAAACTGGAACCATCCTATCCCAAAAAAGAGGAATGGGTCTAACCCATCCGTCCCCAAACCAAACGCATCCTAAGCAGATCACTGATCGCTAGGCCCATAGCTCCCCCATGATCTTGGTCCAATTAAAAAAAATCCTAAACTGTTTCATGGCAAAATGCACAAAAATTCCTATGCCATTTTGTTATAATGCACCCACTTTGGTCTTCGGTTGTGAAATTTTGCGGCATATGGTGTTTGGATGAACAATTTACTAGTACTAGATAGGAGTATATCTTCGGCTATGTATGTGCACCTTATGCATCTTTGGCTGTGTGCAACTTATGTTGGTTTAATCCTGTTGGGACATATTTGAGGCCCTCTTTGGCACTTCAACCTCAAAATTTTCTTTAAGTTGGTATCTCTAGTTCCAAAAAATCTTGAATTTGGAGATGGTGGTAGATTAAGATTATTAAAGTGATACATTTTGTACATATTTTTAAAATAAAATAAGAGAGTTAAGCTACTTTAGTCTAATCTATGAACTCTATTTTCTACAAGGATCAAGAGCAGGGCCTAAATTTTTCATCTGGATACAAGAGGGGATTTTTTTCTTATTTTTCAGTGCAAGGTATGCTACCAAATATTTGTGAGGATAGCCAAATTATTGTGCAATGCAACGGATTTGAAATTGACATAACCTAAGCAGCATTTGCAAAGTTGTCATTATAGAACTTGTTTGTGACATTCACAACTAGAGAATCTACTATGTCTCCAGAAAATCCTACTGATCAGGGGCGGATCTGCCACCGGAGCGGGGGGGGGGGGGGGGGGGCTCAAGCCCCTCCTACTCTAGCCAGCTTGTGGAGCCCCTTGAATTTGTGGCAATGGAGATAGGGAAGAAGGGGCTAGAGAGAAACGAAGGAGGCCAGCCCTCCAAAGTATTTTTTCTAGATCGCCACTGCTACTGATTCAAATGATATGCACCAAATCTTTACGAAATTTATCATTGGTACAAATGATATGAAGCCATGAAATTAGCTGGTAGCAGACACAGTTATGGTCATCATTCATCAACCACTGATTCAAAAGGCAATACATGTTTCCTTGCTTGGATCTTCAGAGGAACAGTCAATAGTCCAGCTGCCCTCAGAACAATCAGCAGCTGGGAAGGTCGGCTACAAAAAGTCCACTAGATTCACAATCTTGAGCACAAAAGTGGTACTCATTTCTACACTAGTGTTTTTCTCCTAAGGTGCGTCATACCTACTGTCAACAAAACAAAAGGGGCCTTCCACCTTCCAGTGCACTAGAAACCATCATCATCGTCTCTAGAATGACAAAGAAGACATCAGAATGCTCGACACTTCAGCTTGTCCATGAGAAGGTGCGCAACGGACTCATAACCTTGCTCCCGCGCTGTTGTTAAGAGGTTCAAATATAGAAAGGATGTAGGATCATCAGAAACAACATGTATCATGATAGAATTAACATTAACAATATGAATAAGCTTCACATATCAGGCTATGGAGACAGAATTACCGTCATATATGGCAATTCCAGTTGGTGATAACTTCCTCTTCTTCAAGCAGATGGAGCTGCATAGTTTTTAAGATAAATCAATGCAAGCATGCATGTTAGACGGAATTTCCATTTCCATTACTTATTTTTTTTAGAGGGTTCCATACTTGTATTGGGATAAAAGATCAAAGCTTTACAAGAATCATACCTGTTGCATATCCAGAATTTCTTGATACCCTTCTCCTCAATGCAGTGAGGGCACATCCAGTTCTTGTTCTTCCTGACCTCATCCATATCTGATGTCATATCACAAAATCAGAAGCTTACCAATAGTATAGGCTACCAACAACAATGGCGTTTCTTGACAGCATGAAGCTTACCTTCCCCATACCTCACTTTCAGGCAAGCACGGCAGAGTATCCCGTAAGAAGAATGGCAAGAGGAGCACTCTGTCTTCCCTGTCAAAGATTGACACAAAAAGAACTTAACTATTGCATCAGCTGGACATAATAATTGACACAAAAAAATTGACCTTTACTGCATCTGTTACCTATGCAAGGCTGGTTAAGGTCTCCTTCTCCGCAGCGCTTGCAGCCCTCCTCGCCGCACAATTTCTTCTGCCTAAGATCACACAAAAAGGAATTTTCTCAACAAGTCATATGAAAACTATGGTTCCGAGTGTTCTTGCCAAAGAACAAGATCAGGAGCACTAATCAGTCATACATGTTGATAATGGCATGAATCTACCTGCAGAAATGGCAGCAAATCCCAAGAACAGGGTCGTACACGGCGCCCCTCCCCTTGCTGTCACACCGCCTCTCCTGCAGGATCCGCACCCTCTCCTTGTCGATCACCAGCATCACCTTCATCTCTTCTTGCTCCTCTTCCTCTCCCTCTGCTTCATCCGCAGCAAACTTACTCAAAGATCCTAAGAGAGAAACAGCACAGGAAACTGTTCCCATCTCAGGCAGCCGCGGAGGATTCAGCGACCGCAGCAACAAGAGGGACCAACCTTTCAGAGGCGGCGCCTTGTGCTCCATGGTCTGCCCGTTCAGCCGGGCGGAGCGGCGAGGACCCGACGCAGATCCGGTCGGGGTCGCGGCGGCGACGGCGAGCAGTCGGCCGGAGCGGCGGAGCGGGGTGAGGACCCGCGGCGGCTTGGGGGTCTTCCTCGGGGTGCCGCTGCTCCCGGCGCGGCAGCTGGCTGCCGTGGCGGAGGCGATGGCGCTGAGCTCCCCGGCGCAGCGGCGCAGGCCGAGCATCTCCATCCGAGCCTGCCAGACTTCCAAGAATGAGCGGCGGCCGGACCATCACGTCGGCGAGAGATTCTCAGCTAGAGGAAACCTGAAATCTGAGGAGACGGGGTGCTTGCGCGTACCAGGTTCTCGGAGATGCGGGCGTCGCGGATGCTCTCGTAGTCCGACTTGCCGCCGAGACTCCCCATGGCGGCGGCCTTGGCTTGGCGGCTTCCGGAGATTGGCTGCGGTTTCGCGTGGCTGGTTAGTTTGGTGGCTCAGGGCTGACCACGACTGTCCGTGAGGTGAGATTTGAACGCTACGATAACGGCTAGTTTTGGTGTGTGTTCCGTGTTCACTACGATAACGGCCCGTTTACCCGCCAGCAAAAACCTTGGATTTATTCAACAATTAGTACTTATGGTTTTTTATTTGATCAAAAACTATATCTGATATCCATACCCGTTTACCCACCACACTAACTGACATGTGGGTCTTCAGTCAACTAAGTATAAAACAGTCAGCTAGGATATTCAATTTTTTCTCTTTTTCTTCCACTTTTTTCACAGCTGCCGCCCGCTAGCTAGCACAGGGAGGATCGGAGGAGGCGCTTGTCCCGGCCAGGGGGCGTCCACCATCCCAGCCCTTCGCCTGCCTGCCCGCCTTGGCCGCCACTCGCCTGCCCCGGTCGCCCATCGTCTCGGCCCTCCGCTTACCTTAGGGGACTGCTCGCTGCCCTGGCCCTCCGCTTGCCTATGGGCGCCGCTTGCCTCTGGCTCTCTGCTTGTCCCAGCCACCCGCCCCGGCCACCCGCCACCCTGGCCCATCGCCTGCCTACTGGGGGCCTACCCTGGCTGCTGCTCACCTGTCGGGGGCCTGCCCAGACTGACCCCCGCCCCGACCGCTGCCTGTCTCGTCTTCCCTAATCTCCAACAAGGTATATATGGTGGCAGGTAAACGGGCACACGGCGCTCGCAGGCGGCGGGTATGGACAGCCTTCCTTGCTCGTCATGTGGTAACGGGTATGCCCATAGGCAAAGATTTCCTCGTGGGAATGGGTATGGGTAGGCACTACCTGTGCTCGACATGCCCGTTTGCCATCCCTAGTGTTCACTGGTGAATGGTGTCACCGTGTCATGGTGATGACCTTTTTTATATTTTTTAATATGGGTTTTTCTTTACCTATTCCACTCTGTACGAACTTGATACTCCCTCTGTCCCCTTCTATAAGAAATTTTAAGGTTTTAACTTGTTCTCTAATATAAGGGATTTTGTAGTGCTAGATGTCTCATCAACCACTTTTCATTCAAATTCCTTTCCATCTTACTCCTCATCTACCATCTCACCCAAACCATCACTTATTTAATGAGTTGCATACTAATCTTTTCTCCTTAACATTAATCTTTCTAAAAAGAGAAAGATCCCTTATATTTGAGGACGGAGTGAGTAGTTTGACAAGGTAGCTAGAAGAGTGCGGTCGTTTACCTTTCTGATGAATTGCGGATCCTATAACTCCCTCGCCCTGGCACCACCTACAGTGACACCAGAGAGAAAGCGCTGTAGGAGATTGGCGTGAATCAACTCCCGCGGAACCGCGTTGCCGGTACCAGTCCCAGGAAACTTTGCTGTACCCGTGGTCAATCGAGATGTACCATAGCAACTAATTAAATATATATTATACATTTATAAGTTGCAACTTTGGGCAAGCCCTGAGCAGCAACCTTTAAACAGAACAGCAGCCGCGGAACGATAGCGCAGCGAGAACCCAATCCACAAGCAATGGCTTGGGATTAGGAAAGAAACCCTAATTTTCACTTCAACTTCACTCTTCCTAAAGGAGGGAAAAAATAATGGATTAAGTACATACGTACTCAGCAAGTCACGTGAAAAGTGTGAATATGCAGGCCACCAAGAAAGGCTGGGGTTTATTTCGCAAATATTTTTGTCGATGTTTTACACCGGCAATAAATATATGGGGCTACTCGACGGATGGAAACTCGGTGGATTGCAAAGGAACACAGGGAGATTTTATACTGGTTCAGGCCCTCGATGTGAGGTAATACCCTACGTCCAGTTTATATGTATTCCTTTGAGGATATACGGTGGTGGTTCTGATGAACTTGTGTGCACCTGCCCTCATGGGGCGCCCTGCCTCCCCTTATATACTGGGGGACAGGGTTACAAGGTAGGAGTCCCCATCGGATTACGACTAGGAGATCTCCCCTTAGAGATATAACGCACCCGACTAGGACTGTATATTCCTTTCTATACAAGGCGAAGTCTGCCGAATTTAGCTATATCTCTAATTACAAGGCTAGGCCCATCCTCTATCCGAGTGGCCCATATGCTTGTCATGAGGTACCCGGGGCCCATGGCACCCACAGTAGCCCCCGAGACCTTCATAGTTGAGTCACAGCTGATGCCGAGTGCTCATCCTCTACGGTGAAGTCTTCCCGAGTGCATTGCTCCCGAGTACTCTTTGTTTGAGTGCTGCTTCTCCCGAGTCTTGCTTCATGTCAGCTGGCAGCGAGGCTATGAAGGGCTCCATGTAGATGTAGGAATAGTGTGCGCCGAATAGGCGCACCTATTAGGTGTAGCCCCCGACTTTGTGCTTAATTGTGAAAACAATTAAACATGAAGTCAAAGATTTTTAACCTTGTAGTCTTTCCCGAGTAGATTACTACTGGTATATGAGACTCTTCGGTATCATGTCAACCGGAATATGATTTATAGTCTTGCCGAGTAGGGAACTACTCGTATATAGGACTCTTCGACTTCATGTCAGTCGGAATGTGTGTTTATAGTCTTGCCGAGTAGGATGCTACTCGTATATGGGACTCTTCAGCGTCATGTCAGCTGGAAAGGGGGTGTTTATAGTCTTTCCCGAGTAATATACTACTCGAAAATTAGACTCGTCAGCTTCATGTCAGCTGGAAAAGGTGTTTATAGTCTTTCCCGAGTGGCGTCCCATTCGGAAGTTAGACTCTTCAGCTCGTCAGCTGGAAGAATGTTTATAGTCTTTCCCGAGTAGTGTACTACTCGAAAATTCGACTCGTCGGCATCATGTCAGCCGGGAATGAGAATTTTATAGTCTCTCCCGAGTAGTGTACTACTCGAAAGTTAGACTCATCCCCGTCATGTCAGCGGGAATGGGAATTTTATAGTCTCTCCCGAGTAGTGTACTACTCGAAAGTTAGACTCATCCGCGTCATGTCAGCGGGAATGAGAATTTTATAGTCTCTCCCGAGTAGTGTACTACTCGAAAGTTAGACTCATCCGCGTCATGTCAGCGGGAATAATGCTGCTCATGGCAACTGGTGGCCACGCATGTAGGCCGAGTACCACTGTATGAAAAATAAATCCATTACGTGGTTAGGTGTACTCGAGAGAGATACCTGCATCTCCAATTTTAATGAAGACCAGCTTGTGATCCTTGTAAGGATGAATCCTCGAGACCTGGTGGATAAGACAGATACCCAAACATATATGTTTAGCAATAAGGCTCTCATGAAGCATATCTGTTTACCTCATCGGTTCCTGTGGGTAGCACCAGCGCTATAATTTCAACTCAGCCTGCGGGCGGCCCACATGGAGCATGCTACTGTAGGAACTCATGTCTTGGTGGCTATTACCAAGTAAGCCGGCCTGAACCAACCTACCCAGCATAGCTCTATAGAAGTAGCATCCATCGCATGTCAGGATGACTATGGTGGCGTTGGTAACCGCAATCAGCCAGAGGAATCCTCGTCTGCAAGTTCTTCCGACTTATGCTCCGGATGCATCCTGGTTGCCACAGACGCCTGAGTAGGTATATTGCAGAATCTGCTCGCTCTCCCCAGGTGTGACGCGGTGCATGGGAACTCCGGATGTGCTTTGACGACATAGGTCTTCTCTGACTTCGGTAAAGCCGGATAAGGTACCCGAACCTAGCATTAGCGTAGGATTCGGCTGGCGACCCTCATGGGGCGTACCCTACTTAGCCGAGTAGTACACAGCCCCGACTAGCGCCGGAGGCCGGTTATTAGCTCGCATGGAGCGTAGCCAAGGAAGATGACGTCCCGACTGGCGCAAGTACTCGGTAAGTAGCCCTCATGGAGCATCCCGAGTGTATTTTGGCAGACTTGTCCAGCCCCCGAGCGTAGGAGATAGGCTCGCAGCCCTGAGTTCCTGTCACGCATATCCGGAGCTAGGCCTGCAATATAAAAATATCGGATGAGTAGCATCTGATGATGGAAATAATCACCCGAATAAAATGTATTTTACAATGTATGTAAATACGTGTTCTTCCTCTTTTTGATATTAATTTCCTCGAGTAGTTGACCCCTTACGTTTAAGCACTCTGCCCGACTAGTCATAGCCCCCTAGCGTCGGGAGTTGGCTCATGGCTCTTTCCCAGGCACGCGTTTTGGGTGACTTGAGTTCGTCTTACATGGAGCAGAGTTTCACGGATCGAGATTTATGCTACTCGAGTACTTTTGTAATCATTTAAGAGCAAAAACAGAAAAAAGTAAATGCGCAGCTTGTACACCTATTAGGTGTAAGCGGCTGTGGCACTAGCAAGGCCAAGTGAGGAGATGTTTATCAGAAAGCGACTTAGCTGTTCGATATTTGGGAGTGGGGATGCCATCCTCGTGTTTGAGCTTGTGAGCCCCCGAGCATGTCACTTGTTGTTCTGATAATCTTCAGTTGTTGAAGGTCGAAGGCGGTTGTGACCGACTGCCACAATGGAGCCGTCTGACTTGCGTTTGCGATTCCCAGCTTTAGTCGGGACCGCGTCGTCGGTGTCGTCCCGCTTCTTCTATCAGGGTGACTTGTTGTCATCGAGGGCCTCGGCAACAGTGTGGGCCGAGTCGGCGTACTTGTTTGCCATGTCGAATAGGGCCTTGACAGAGTTGGGAGGCTTCCGCGTGAATTTGTCGATGAACGAGGTGTCTTTGACTCCTTTTCGAAAGGCGGCGATGACGACCTCATCCTTGATGTTTGGGATCGAATTTTTCTTCTCAGAGAACCTCTTGATGAAGTCACGAAGAGACTCGTTCTTCCTTTGATGCAACTGATATAAGTCGTGCTCGGAAGATGGCCTCTCGTATGTTCCCTGGAAGTTGGTGATGAATCGTTCCCGGAGTTCTCCCCAAGAGCCGATTGATCGCTTTGGGAGTCCTGTTAGCCATGTCCTCGCTGAGTCGGCTAAAGCGACTGGGAGGTAGTTAGCCATGACTTTGTGATTTCCTCCAGCTGCTCGTATCGCCAGAGTGTAGACCGTGAGCCAGGACTCGGGATTGGTCTTGCCGTCGTATTTATCGATGCCTGTAGGCTTGAAACCCGGTGGCTAGTCGACCTGTTGTTGCTCCTGGGTGAAGGCTGGTATGCCTCCGTCTTCATGTGGACTCCGACCCCGACTACGGCGGCGAAACCGCTCGTGGTGGAGGCCGAAATGCTCGTTCTCGTCTTCCAGTTGGCGTTGCTCGTCTTCTTCTCGTTCGCAGCGCCGAGCATTGGTGTCCTGCCGAAGATCACGCCATAGTTGGCCTCGGAGATCCCGGTTGTCCCGACGGTCACTTCGACGTTGCCGGTTGTTGTTTGGGTTGCCGAATGACGTTTGGCGTGACTCCGTGTGCAGCCGACTAGAGCCGGCCGCTCAGTGTCGCTTTGAGGTAGACGAGACTGCCATTGGGGATGCCGACCGGTTGGTCGGTATGAGGGTATCGCCCGACTGTTGGTGCTGCTGACATGCAGCAGCGGTAAGCATGGCTTTTATCCTTGCGATCGTCGGGGTAGCCTGGTGATCTGGCCCAAGTTGGACCGTGTCCAGTAGGGTCGCGGCGGCCATGATGTTCTGTTGTGGCGTGACGAAGACATCATGGTTGCCGACTTTTGTTTGGAGGGTTTGTTGCTGAGCGGTTCGCCCAGCCCTGCGTAGGCCGTCGTTGCGGGCGTGCAGGCGTCTTGCTTCTTCCTCCTGTTGTTCTCGCAGACGGCAAGCCTCCTCCTCTTGTTGTTCGTGTAGTCGGCGTGATTCCTGAGTAGGAGTAGAGCCTTTGGATGCCATGAAGATTTCTCGTGGCCAGGAGAAGCTTGCCGAGCTGCTGTCCGACTTAGAGTCGTAGTCCGACTGGAAGTCGGAGTCCGACTTCGAGTCGAAGTCGGGATGGTTGATGGGGATGGGTGTAACTCCGACCTCCCTAGATCCGATCTCGAGCGGCTCGGAGCCGTATCCGAGTCGAACTCTAGGGGATCGGGTTTGCCGCGTCGGATGTAGATTGTAGATATCCGTGGCGTCGCCGAGTCCGAACGGGAAGTTGACAATCTCTTCCCTTCTCGGCCCGATCTCGGCCGGCTCAGAACCGAGTCCGAGTCGAACACTGGAAGGAAGAGTTGTCCCTGGACTCGGGCGTATTGGAGACTGCCGCAGCATGTCGTCGAAGATTGCCGCAGCGTCGTGTGGGCCGACTGGCGCGGAGTCAACTGGTTCCTCGGCCGATTGGATCGGGTCCGTGTCGGCCTGGGTGAGATTGCCGATCTGGTCGACGGCGAAGTCGAGGCTTCTGAATGCAATTGTATCTCCGGGGGAGAGTTTGCCGCCGTCGACTCCGGTTGCTGGATCCATCGAGCTTGTAGATGTAGATCGCGCCGAAGCCCCTACCTGGCGCGCCAACTGTCGATGTTTTACACCGGCAATAAATATATGGGGCTACTCGACGGATGGAAACTCGGTGGATTGCAAAGGAACACAGGGAGATTTTATACTGGTTCAGGCCCTCGATGTGAGGTAATACCCTACGTCCAGTTTATATGTATTCCTTTGAGGATATACGGTGGTGGTTCTGATGAACTTGTGTGCACCTGCCCTCATGGGGCGCCCTGCCTCCCCTTATATACTGGGGGACAGGGTTACAAGGTAGGAGTCCCCATCGGATTACGACTAGGAGATCTCCCCTTAGAGATATAACGCACCCGACTAGGACTGTATATTCCTTTCTATACAAGGCGAAGTCTGCCGAATTTAGCTATATCTCTAATTACAAGGCTAGGCCCATCCTCTATCCGAGTGGCCCATATGCTTGTCATGAGGTACCCGGGGCCCATGGCACCCACAATTTTGTTTTAAAACATTTTCCAAAACTCTAGGTGTGGGCTGTCTCAGTGTCACTGGAAAGAGGCTCTTGGCTCGATCCTGTCCGCGAATTGCTTTGCAACAACTCAAGCGGACAAACAGATTTTATCTAATTAGTCAAGTCTACCGCTTGTCAGACCACGACAGTGGTTCCAAAAATCTTATCTATTAGTTTATTTTCACTTTCGTCCTCTTCTGTGGCGCCCCCGGGACTCGCATCCCAGGAGGCCACAGCTGTATCTGTGTTACATGTACCAGTCACAGGATAACCAAGCTGGTACACACAGAACACCGGTGATTCATCTCAGAGTACATTAATACATCATTGGGATAATTCTTACATAAGTTGCCATCTTGGATAGACCCCAGATGGAGAATGGCATAAACCCGAAAACACAACAAGAAATGACAATGACAAAGCGGAAGCAAAAGGAGAAAACGACTATGCGACTGAGCGCTAACATCAAACACTAAGGCGCTATTGATGCCACAGGCACGACTGGGTAACTAGTCTCGAAACCCTAAAATTCCTCGAAGTCTGCTTGATCCTGTAGGTATCCCTCAACGGTTGGATCGGCTTCTTCTTCAAAACCTGATATAATATACATATATAGGAACAAGGGTGGGTACTTTCGTACTCCGCAAGCCAGGGGAAAGATGTTATGTTCGGCTGGTCAAGGGGGCTAGGGTCTCATTTGCAAAGAACAACTTTTATATAAATGTTTACTTGCCAAAATACTAGTGTGTCAAGTTTAAGTTGCTTGGAAAGAGGTTCGCGCCTCGTTCTATTCCGCAAGTTGCTCTGCAACAACCTGCTTAAATAACGAGTGAATCAATAATTTCTTATTTCATTTTCCCCTCTTTTCCTCTATTATTTTTCTAGTGGCTTCAACCATCTGTTAACTCTAAGACTCGGCTTCAACCGGTCCTTAGCCTTCTTTTGATGATTCCGGCTTCAACCGGCTATTAGTTCATTTTCACTTTCCGGCTACTACCGGTTAATATGCTCTTTTTCAACTTCTGGCTTCAACCAGAAGACTTTTCTCCAGTTAGTATCCATAAACTTTGCCTACCTTTATGGTGCCTCAACACCCCGGGTCACACAGTCCCGTTTCTGGCCACACAGGCTAACTCTGGTCACAATTCCCATCCCACCAATTAATTTCTCAAATTACTAGCAAACAAAACTACGCTATGGGCCTATAGGTCCCGGGTACCTCATAAGGAGCTTTCTGGCCACTCGGACAAAGGATAGGCCCAATCCTGTAATTAGGGATGTAACAGGACTCGGTAAATATTACCTTGTATTATAAGGAAATAATGTAGTCCTAGTTGGGTACATTGTATCTCTAGAAGGAAATCTCTTGGTCGGAGTCCGACTGGGATTCCTACCCTGTAGTTTTGCCTCCTCGGTATATAAGAGGAGGCAGGGAGCCCCCTGAGGGCAGAAGAATAGACAACAGAATCTCACCAGAGAAACCTCAAAGATAATACACCACAGCTGAAAGTAGGATATTACCTCACATCGAGGGCTTGAACCAAGATAAATTGTTTCGTGTTCCTTTGCAGTCCATCAAGTTTAGGTCTCATGAGTAGCCCCAAATTATTATTGCTGATATAAAGCATCGATAGTTGGTGCGCCAAGTAGGGGCATCGGCGAGATCATCTTCGACAAGCCTGATGGATTCAACCACCGGAGTCGACGGCGTCAAGTTCTTCCCCGGGCAAACGATTAGCTTCGGGAGCCTCGACTTCATCGCTGACAATTTCGGTGACCTTACCCTGTCCGACTCGGACTCGATCTGATCCGCCAAAAATCAAGCCGACTCCGCGCCAGTTGGCCTACTCAACACTGCAGCAATCTTCAGCGACATGCTGCGGCAATCCTCAAGATGCCCTAGTCTTGGGACAACTCTTTCTTTCGGTGTTCGACTCGGACTCGGTCTTCAGCCGGCCAAGATCGGGCTAAGAGAGGAGGAGATCGTCAATCTCCCGTTTGGACTCGGCAATGCTGCAGATAACTTAAATCAACATCTAATGCGACAGACCCGATCCCCTGGAGTTCAACTCGGATACGGCCTAGAGCCGCTTGAGATTGGGTCTAGGGAGGTCAGAGTTGTAATTACCCCCTCAACTACTCTGATTTCGACTCTCAGTCGGACAGTAATTCGGCAAGCTTCTCTCCACCGCGCGAAATCTTCATGGTGTCCAAGGGCTCGACTTCCACTCAAGAGGCACGCCGCCCACGCGATGAGCAGGAGGAAGAGGCTCGCCGACTGCATGAACACCAGGAGGAAGAAACACGACGTCTACAAGCCGAGAGCGACACACGTAATGACAATCTATACAAGGCTGGGCGCACTACTCAACAGGAGATCCTCCAAACCCGAGTCGGCGACCATGACGTCTTCGTGACCCCACAACAGAACGTCGTGGCCGCTGCCACTTTATTGGACACTTTGCAGTTCGGGCCTGATCACCAGGCCACCCCGACGGTTTCAAGGATCAAAGCTATGATTACCGCAGTAGCATGTCAGCAGCGGCAACAATCGGGAGACACACTCATACCGTCCAATAGGACGGCTTCTGATGCGGTGATCTCATTTGCCTCAGCACGACGCCGGGCGGCTAGCTCCAGTCAGCCACGCACGGAGTCACGCCACACATCACTCAGCAAGCAAAACAACGATCGACGGCGGCGACATCAGGACAACCGCTGCGACAACTGGGATGCCCGAGGCCGACTACAGCACGATCTCCGGCAAGATATCAAAGCTTGACGACGATAAAGTGAGGAGGACGAGCGCCACCGACTAGAGGACGAAAACGAGCTCTTCGGACTTCACCATGAGCGGTTTCATCGCCGCAGTCGAAGTCGAAGCCCTCACTTGGACGACGGAGTATCGACGTTCACCCACGAGGTACAACTAGTCGACTGGCCATCCGGCTTCAAGCCGACTGGAATCGAAAAATATAATGGGAAGACCAATCCCGAGTCCTGGCTTATGGTTTACACTCTGGCGATCTGCGCAGCCGGAGGTGACCACAAAGCCATGGCTAACTACCTCCCGATCGCCCTAGCCAACTCGGCGAGGACATGGCTAACAGGACTTCCCAGGTGGTCAATTGCTCTTGGGGAGAACTCTGGGAACGTTTCATTGCAAATTTCCAAGGAACATATGAGAGGCAGTCTTCCGAGTACGATTTGTATCAATGCCATTAAAGGAAGAACGAGTCTCTACGCGATTTCATCAAGAGGTTTTCTGAGAAGGGGAACTCGATTCCAAAGATCAAGGATGAGGTTGTCATCGCCGCCTTCCGCAAGAGAGTCAAGGATACCCCGTTCATCGCCAAGTTTACTCAGAAGCCTCCCTCTTCTATCAAAGCTCTATTTGATATGGCCAACAAATACGCTGATTCGGCTGATGCGGTCGCTGAGGCCCTGGACGACAAGAAGGAGTCTCGACAGAAGGACAAGAAAGACACCAACAACGTAGCACAGACCAAGTCCGGCAACCGCAAGCGCAAGTCAGACAACGTCGTCGCCGCTGTGGAGCGCAGTCGGTTGCGATCCTCAAGGATGGACGACTACTAGAAAGTCATGAACGGGCCATGCCCTTTCCACCCTAAGGGGAAACACGCAGCTAAGGATTGCTTCATGTTTAAGAAGTTTGCTTCCGAGCAGATCTCAACATCTGGCAACAAAAAAGACAAAGACAAGCCAAATTCGGGCACAACCGGTGACTACCAAGATCTAGGGGTGAAAACGGATCGGATAATATCCGATCCGATCCGCTCCGTATCCGTCCGAAGTGAGGATATGGTAAGAGTACCTAGATATCCGATGGATATGGATTCGGATGCGGATAGTAGAATGCGGATTCGGAGCCGGATATGGTATCGACAATATCCGGCGGATGTGGATTATCCGAAATTTCAAGCGGATTATCCGGTAGAAGATTTGGCGGATAATCCGAATTTTTCAGCCCATGTGACCACTCCATTTGGCCCATTTAACTTGAGCTAGCCCATCCATCCATCCATCTAGGCAATACAACGGTCTAGACCAGCAGACTATATCTATATGGATAATTGGATGTCATTTGTGGATTTGCTATTTATCATATGATAATATGATATTGTGATGTGCGATGTCCTTTGTTGGTTAAGTGCTTGTTTGGACAATGGATAAGTTAATTAGTTAATGTGATATTGCAATGTGTGTTTTTATGTGCATGTGTCATGTCTCATGTAATATAGTTATTAAGTGCTTGTGATATTGCTACAATATTGTTGCCAATTATATTGATGACTTAATGTTGTATCGATTGTATATACACGTCACTTCTGATGATTTTAATCTGTTTCCGACCTGAGTCCAAACCGGCTCCGCACCGCATCCACCATCCGAAACAATCTGCTCCGCATCCGCATCTGCATACTATCCGCACCCGCTCCGAATCCGTTTAAAAATTATGGTTTAGGATATGGTATGACCACTATCCGTCCGAATCCGATCTGTTTTCACCCCTACCAAGATCCCCAAGCTGAGTTCAACCACATCTTCGGAGGGCCGTTTGCCTACGAGTCCAAGAAAAAATAGAAGCTAACAACCAGAGAAGTCAACTCGATCTCAGCAGACGCCTCTCAATATCTGCGATGGTCAAAGACGGCAATCACATTTGACTGCACAGATCACCCCGACTGAGTGACGCACCCAGGGCGTTATCTACTCGTCTTGGATCCGGTCATTAGAAGTATCAAGCTAAAGAAGGTTCTCATCGACGGAGGAAACGCTCTCAACATATTGTTCGCCAAGACGCTTGATGAGATGAAAATTCCTCGATCCCAGCTGTGGCCGAGTACAACGCCCTACCATGGGGTAATCCCCGGCATCTCTTCCACTCCACTCGGGCAGATAACTTTCCTAGTCACCTTTGGCACGCGGGAGAATTTCCGCATCGAGAATATTTGCTTCGAGGTTGCCGACTTCGAGACCGCGTATCACGCCATACTTGGACGGTCAGCAGTAGCCAAGCTCATGGCAGTGCCTCATTACACGTACATGGTGCTCAAGATTCCTTGCGCAGCGATGTTAAGCAAGCCTTCACCTGCAACAAGGAGAGCTGCGAACTGGCCCAATCTCAAGAAGCGGCAGTTGGGCGGAACAACATCCGATTAGCCACGACAACTGCAAACGAGGACAACCAAGTTCCAGCGAAAAAAGCAGCCAAGTCGGGAATTTCAGCGGATTCAGAAATGAAGAAGATCCCCCTGGACCCTTTCGACCGCTCCAAAACTGCGCTCGTTGGGACCGGACTCGACCCAAGATAGGAAGACGCGCTAGTCACCTTCCTCCAGGCGAACAGGGATATTTTTGCTTGGAAACCTTCCGACATGTCTGGTGTACCAAGGGAGGTGATCGAGCATTCCCTCAACGTCAAGCCGGACGCCAAACCAGTTAAACAATGGTTGCGGCACTTCACACAAGACCACAAAGATGCTATTCGGGAGGAGATTACCAAACTCCTTGCAGCCGGGTTCATCAAAGAGGTCTACCACCCAGATTGGCTAGCTAACCCAGTTCTAGTCCGGAAGAAGAACAGTAAATGGCACATGTGCGTCGACTACACCGACTTGAATAAAGCATGCCCCAAGGATCCATTTGGTCTACCTAGGATAGATTAGGTGGTCAACTCTACTGCGGGGTGCGAGTTACTCAGTTTTCTCAACTACTACTCGGGATATCATCAGATCAGTCTGAAGGAGGAGGACTGCCTAAAAACTTCTTTTATCACGCCATTTGGAGCATACTGCTATGTCACTATGCCTTCGGGTTGAAAAATGCTGGTGCAACGTATCAACGTGCTATCCAACGATGTCTTCACACTCAACTTGAGCGCAATGTGGAGGTGTATGTCGATGATGTGGTAATCAAGACCAAAGTCAAGGAAAACCTCATCGCCGACTTGGAAGAAACTTTCCAAAGCCTTCGGAGATTCAAGATGAAATTGAATTCGGAAAAGTGCGTCTTCGGAGTACCTTTGGAAAAATTACTCGGCAAATTGAATTCGGAAAAGTACGTCTTTGGAGTACCTTCGGGAAAATTACTCGGCTTCATCATATCACACCGAGACATCGAGGCTAATCCAGAGAAAGTCAATGCTATCACGAACATGGCACCCTCGACTAGCCAGAAGGACGTGCAGAAGCTGACTGACTGCATGGCTGCACTCAGCCGATTTGTTTCATGACTCGACGAACGGGGCATGCCATGTTTCAAATTACTCAAGAAAGCCGACAACTTTCAATGGACACTCGAAACCCAACAAACCTTCGAAGACTTTAAGAAGTTTCTCACGTCACCATCAGTATTGGCATCACCTATGCCCCAGGAACCACTTATGTTATATCTGACAGCAACTACTCAGGTAGTCAGTATAGTGTTGGTCGTAGAGCGGGTAGAGCCTGGCCACATACAAAAAGTACAAAGGCCAGTCTACTTCATTAGCGAAGTCCTAGCCGACTCCAAGATCAAATATCCCCAAGTCCAGAAACTGCTCTATGGTTTACTCATAATTGTCCGGAAGTTGGTGCACTATTTTCAGTCGCATCAAGTCACAATCGTCACATCGTATCCACTCGGGGACGTACTACACACTCACGAGGCCACTGGCAGAATCACTAAATGGGCGCTCGAGTTGATGGCGTTTGACATTGTCTTTCAACCTCGGACAACAATCAAGTCATAGGCACTAGCCGACTTCGTAGCCGAGTGGACGGAGATTCAGACGGCTACACCAACAGACAAGTTAGAATACTGGACGATGTACTTCGACAGTTCTTTATGGATTGGCAGAGCAGGGGCAGGCGTTGTCCTGACGTCACCCACAGGAGAAAAACTGAAATACGTCCTCCAGATTCACTTTTCAGCATCCCACAATGTCGTCGAGTACAAAGCACTCATCCACGGGCTCCGCATCGCAATATCACTCGGCATCCGCTGACTGGTAGTACGCGGGGATTCTCAACTCGTGGCCAACCAGGTCATGAAAGACTAGACGTGTCTGGATGACAATATGGCAGCATATTGTCAGGAAGTACAAAAGCTGGAAAACAAGTTCGACGGGCTGGAGATCACACATGTGCTGTGCCAATATAACGAAGCTGCAGACGAGTTAGCCAACATGGGATCCAAACGAGAAGCGGTTCTGACTGGAATCTTTGTTGAGCAACTATAGGAACCATCGGTCAAGAAAAAATCAGCACTCGAGCAGTCGGGGGTTGAACCTACCCCGCGAACAAATGAAGCACTAATCATATCTCAAGATTGACGGACTCCAATCATCAGGTTCCTCCTGGAAGACGAGCTCTCAGAAGATTGCAACGAGGCCGAGCGGATCAAACGTCGAAGCAAAAGTTTCCTTGTAATCGGTGAAGACCTTTATATAAG
Organism: Oryza meyeriana var. granulata; assembly: GCA_003991445.1. Lineage (NCBI taxonomy): Eukaryota > Viridiplantae > Streptophyta > Magnoliopsida > Poales > Poaceae > Oryza > Oryza meyeriana. The sequence continues at coordinate 62,485 of RYFJ01000992.1, forward strand.
AAGCGCATCCGGAGTCCTCATGTGCTACGTCACTCCTGAGGAGGGCAAGTAGATACTACAGTCCATCCACTCAGGAATCTATGGCAACCACGCTGCATCAAGGACGTTAGTCGGAAAGGCTTACAGATAAGGTTTTTTCTGACCGACTACGGTTATAGAAGTTAAAGACATAGTTCGGACATGCGAGGGATGCCAGTTCTTCACCCGGCAAACTCATCTTCTAGCTTAAGAACTACAACAATTCCAATCTCTTGGCCCTTTGCAGTTTAGGGGCTTGACATGGTCAGGCCGTTCAAAAAAGCACTAGGAGGGTTCACACACTTGTTCGTCGCAGTGGACAAATTCACAAAGTGGATCGAGGCAAAACCAGTTGCTACCATAACAGCGGCAAGGGAAAGAGACTTCATCATGAGTATTTTATACCGATTTGGAGTTCCCAATAGCATTATAACAGACAACGACACTCAGTTCACCGGCGGCGTTTTCCAAGATTTCTGTGACGACTTCAGCATCAAGATCTCTTATGCTTCTATGACACACCCACGAAGCAATGGGCACGTTGAGCGTGCCAATGGAATGGTCTTACAAGGTATCAAGACTAGGGTATTCAACCGACTACAACCATATGCAGGGCGATGGGTGTAAGAGCTTCTATCTGTTCTCTGGTCTTTAAGAACCACGGTTAATCGGGCAACAGGGCAATCCCCTTTCTTCCTAGTCTATGGTGCTGAGGCTGTATTACCAACTGAGTTGGAGTTCGGCTCACCACGAGTCCAGGCCCACTCAAATGCAACATCAACTGAAGACCGACTGGTCGAACTAGATCAGTTGAAGAAAGCAAGGGACATCGCAACCATCCAGTCGGCACGGTATCTTCAAGGCCTGCGTCGTTATCACAGTCGGAATGTTCGTGGCCGCGCCTTTTTGGTGGGAGATCTCGTCTTGAGAAAAATTCAAATCACCAAAGACAGGCATAAATTATCTCCCTTTTGGTGGGGGCCGTTCATTATCGCCGAGGTGATACGTCCGGGCGCCTACTGACTGAAGACAGAAGACGGCGTCCTAATCAACAACTCATGGAACATAGAACAGCTACGTCCTTTCTATACCTGAGTTTCGTACTCACTTTGTACATATAAATAATGTTAGTTACTCTGACTCACTGCGTCGCTTGTTCCAACCGAGTAGTGAGTCAGGGGCTACATGTTAATACATGACTATTGTCGTTAATAAAGTCTGAGCTTGTTTTATCTGAGTCATAAAGCTTTACAACAACTACGTCAAGTTTTCCCAAGTATAATCATGAGAGCTAACGATTTTTATTAAGTTAATCTCAATTCACTCGACGTAAACTATCTAGTCGGATAAAGCTAATGATGGCTTAGAAGTAGCAAGGACTTGGCAATACTTAATGACAAACGGCAAAAATATTTACAATATTCACATATTGTTTCTGGTAAGCACCAACTACATAATTGTTTCATGTTTACATCATCAGGTCCCTAGCTATCGCCTCTGCGGTTGCCCTCACCTAGCTTACCAGCTCCATGCCTTCCTCTAGGGTCATCCCCTAGGAGAAGCCCTCACCGATGGCCTCGATATCTACCCTGGGGTAGAGCGACTTGGTCATGGCAAGTGCATGGGCGACTCCTACTGCAACACGCTCATCCAAGTACTTTTTGAAGATACTCGGGGCTTCGCTAAGGCATTCTGCTACTTGGGCAATCGAGCTGGAGCTAGACCCAGGGTGGTGCGGCTGCATGATGTCAAGGAGAGTCTTTGCGGAGTCAACGATGATCTGCCGCGATTCCTTGATGATCTTGATTTCCTCTGCAAAGGCGCCGAATTGGATCTTCAAGTTGGCCTTGGATGCTTCCCACACATCAACAAGCATATCAGTTCACTGGAGCAAGTAGTCGGAGCCAATTTACAGTCAGGCAGGAAACTTATTGGCATAGTCGGCTTCCACCTTTGCTTTGGCCTTCTCGACTTCCTTCAACTTCTTCTCAAGGTGCTTGTTCTCCTTGGTCTAGGCGCTAAGCTCAGACTCAAGGTCTGCAACGTGAGACAGTCAAGACTCGATAATGTAGACAAGTGTGCTCAGGATTCACCCAGGAAGACAACAAAAAGGAGACTTACTTCTTATCTTCTCGGCTTGGGCCCAATTTTCGTCCCTGAGCTTATCCACAACTCCCCTCAGCCATGTCTCCCTTTCCTGGCTGGTCCGCTCCAGGTCGTCCTTGGCCACCTAGAGCTAGTGAAGCTGGAGCAGCTGAGGGGCGAGCTCGGTCAGAACCTTGCCCATCTTTTCAAATCGGTCGACAACCTTTTGCTCAAGACATACCGAAGTCAATCAAAATCAGCAAACGGAGTACAAGATTCAGAAAAATTGTCAATCGGCAAACACAGCAGGATTGACTATGTACCTGGATCCCCTTTGATGCAGCAATTGCAGCGTACATCAGATTCGTCCTTTCTTTCAGGGCTCCTTGCTCGTTGTGCTCGAAGCTCTCCACAATCCCTTCTGGAGAAACCCAGTAGAATGTTTTGGGGAAGTATGGAGGAGGAGCTTCAAGCCTAGGGAGTGCATTTTCTTCAGAAGATGAAGACGGCGCTGGCAATGGAGTCCTAGGCCTCGGTTCGACTGTTGCAGAGGCTTCTGGGTTTGGCTCAGGGGCTGGAGTTGCGACTTCAACTATGATGTCCTGGCTGGCTGGTGCTGGTGGCTCGACTGTCAAGATTACCTCAGCCTCAGTAGCTGGGGTGGCCTCTGGCTTGGCCTGTGGCATTGCTTGCTCTGGTTCAGCTAGGACGGGCTCGGCAGTGGGGGTTGGTGGCATAGTCCCCTTGGGGTCTATGTCACTTCGGTTCCTATAGAAATCATCAATGACCAAGACATTATGATGGCGTTCAAGTCTCTCAAGAAGATTGAACATTTTCTATTACCTCTTGGAAGCCCTGAACTTCCATAATGGTGCTCCGAAGGAAGTCGGTGAGGGGCTCGATAGCCTACTTAGCGGCGGAGAGCTGCTGACTGTCGGGTTTGTTAGTGCGGCAGTCAGCAGTGGCGAGCTGACCCTAGTTGGTGCAGTGCTTGACGCGACCGATTGGGGGGTCGAGGCACTCAGCGGCACTGGTCTCTGGCTTGGCGGCCTGAGGGCTATGCTGATGGGGTCCTTGATCTTTAGGCTCCCCTATGGCATACTCGGCACGCCCTTCTTCTTCCCCTGGTCCTCTACTGGTCTTTTCCCGGCCCTCTTGGGGATGGGCTGGGTAGCAGAGGGGCTGGCCGGACGTTTCTTTGACCTCACAGCCGACTGGTCCTAGGAGTCATTGTCAAACTCCTCACGGTCCTGCAAATATTTGGACAACGTCCATCATACATTGCGGAGTTGGACAGATATTCATAACACTCATCACAAATGGATATCAAGTCAAGCAACATCACAAGATTACCTTTGGCCGAGGCCTGCCCTTGCAGTAGGGCTTGGGGGCTCGCTCCTCATCCTTGGTCTCCACCACCCCGTTGATGAAGAAGCCTAACAAGGTGTCGGTTACCTTGTCCTTGTCAGCAACGTCAGGATACTCCCGGCTAGGGTCGTCCTTACCCTGGTAGTCCCAGCCGAAATGGCTCCTGGCCTTCAGCGGTCGGGTACGGCGGTTCAAGAAGCACCTCGCCACCCATGAACCTGTCAAGCCTGTGCCCTTCAAGAGGTTGATCTTCTCCATCAACTGGTACACTTGCCCCATTTCTTCGTGTGTTGGCACAGAGGACTAGCTGGGCAGGACAGTTGGAGGAGAACTAGAGAAAGGGGGCAGAGAGGGTTTAAGATTTGAGCAATAAAACCATTCTCGGTGTCATCCCTTGAGGGAGGTCTTCAGGGGAACGTTGAGGTAGATTCTTTTCATCTCATTTCTGAGTTGAAGGCCTGCCCCCCCCCCCCCGATAGTCTGGATCTTATTCTTGGAAGGTTGGGGCTTGATGTGAAAGAGATATCGAAAGAGATTGAGGTGGGGCTTAACTCCCAAAAAAGATTCACAGAGGGTGGCGAAGATAGAAATATGAAGGATTGAGTTGGGATTGAGATTCACCAACTCGATCTGGTAAAAAGTAAGGAGTTGGCGAAGGAAATCCAAAGAGGGGAGGGCCAAGCCACGGTCAAAGAACGAGGTGAAGATAACAGTTTCACCTGGTTTGGGGGCTAGAACAGATTCCCCCTCGGCGGTGCACCAGTGGATGACCTCCTGCTGCTGCAAGATCATTCGTTTCTCCAAGAGCTTCAACTTCACCGGACTGCAGTCCGACATCGGCCACAATCCGGCTGTCATCTCGGGGCTCTTAAATGGTGCCCTCAGCATTGCTGGAGAGGAAGGGATCAAGCAGAAAGGCTTGTTGTAACGCCCTGAAAATCGTCTTAATTAAAAACTATCGTGGGTAAATGGAAATACAAGAATACACTAGAAAATTTTTGTTTGAGAAAAGAATTTGAATAAAATTTTGAAATTTCCAATATTAAAAATCCCGAGTTTAAATCTTTAAATAAATACTTGGATGCTTTTATATTCCAGGGGTTTTGTCAGAGTATTTTAAGCGTTTGAGTATTTATAATAATAAATTCTTCGTGTTTCATGGTGGCATTTACTTCTCGTAAATTCCCCGTGATTTAATAAACTCTCTGAAATCTTCTCGGATTTTTTGGAGCTACAGAATTAATTTTAATTCAATAAAGATCACTTTAGTAAATTAATTAAATATAAATAAATTCCTTTTCCTTTCCCCTGTTCGGGTCGTTTTCGGTCCAATTCCTTTGCACCTTTCTTTGTCTCCAAACTCCTAAGTTCCTGAAAAGTCCGACACTGGAAAAATCCCCAAAGTTCCAAATTCGGCAGACTCGGATTTATTCATTTCCCTTTTATCGAATATCCATTATTTTTCCCCTTTGATTTTATCGAATAAAATCCAAATCCTCAATATTTCGAATATTCATTTCACCCCAAAATTCCTTTGACTTGATATTCTAATTATCTCTAGTAATCCGAAGCTTTCGCCAAATCCCGATTCTGCAAAATATCCCTGAGTTTCCAATTTCTAAAATATCCCAATAATTGAAATACTCCAAAGCTCCGAGAATTCCCACAATTCCAATCTCCATAAAAGTATTCCCGATATTTCCATATCCCGGCTTTCGCAAATTGTCCCTTGCTCCGAATCCCATATATATATATATATATATGTATATATATATATATATGTATATATGTATATATATATATATATGTATATATGTATATATATATATGTATGTATGTATATGTATGTATGTATGTATGTATGTTTCTGATTATCAGAATATTCCGACCTGTGAATATTTCTACAATTTTTGATTCGGAAATATTCCTCAAATTTATGAATTCCAATTTTCCAAATTTTGGGTTTTTCCAAAACCCTTCTCTTTTCCTTTCTTTTTTCCCAATCTTTTCTTTTATTTTCCTTTTCTCCCTCTCTCTCTCCCGTTCACCATCTTTCTTCTTTCTTCTCTCCTTCGGTCTCCTCTCTCCTCTCTTCTCCCGGCCTGGAGGCCGAACCAGGCCCGGCCTGCCGCCGCTCCGCCTGGCCCCGGTGCCGCACCTCACCTCGGCCTGAGCACTCCCAGGCCGCTGCGCCTCCTTCTCGGCCTCCGCCGCCGGCCCTCTTGGCCCGCACCACCAGCCCAGTGTGCGCCGCCCCCACCCCGCCTACGCCCTAGCCCGGGCCCCATATATAGCCACTGCCCCTGTGCCCTAGCCTCTGCTGTCGCCCTGCCGCCGCCGCGTGCTTGCTCCTGTGTGCCGCCGCCCCTGCTCCACCGCCTCCGCGCTGCCCCGTGCACGCCGTCGTCCAGCAAGCCGCGCCGCCAGCGCCGGTCTGCCATCGCCTCTGCTTCGCCGCCGCCGCCGCCGACACAGGGAGCACGAGCCGCCGTCGTCGTCAGTTCGTTGCCGTGCCGCCGTGCATCGTCGCCGTCTTCGTCTCTGCCCACATCGGCAAGCCATCGGATGCCACCTCCCTTCCGTCACCGGTGAGCATCCAAATCCGCCGCCAAGTCGTCCTTCGTCCACAGCAGGTGAGCCGAAGCCACCGCCCTGCTCTAATCTCCTGCGCTGCTCCGTCGCCGTCCTGCCTCTGCTGCTTCCGCCGGAGCCGCTGCCTCTTCTGCTCCTAGCGCCGCTGCCTGTGGAAGCCATCGCCACCTCTGGAGGACCCCGCCGGTGAGCCTCCAAACCATGCCTCCTCCTCTGACCGTCGGCATCGTCGTCGTCGTCTCCCCTGCACCCGAATCGGCGCTCCCCTTTCCTCCCTACCAAATGCCGTCGCCGTGGCCTGCTGCGACGTCCCTGGCCACTCCGCCTTCGCCCTGGCCGCCTGCTCCTAGCACCATCATCCAGCCATCCAGGCGCCGCCGCCCTGCTCCCCTCCTGCCGCCCCATCCCATGAGCCGCCGCTCCTCCTCTACCGTGCGCTGCCCCTCTGCTGCATCCCAAGAGCGCCGTCGCCGCTGCTCCTGCAAGCCGTTGCCTCTTCGCTCGCAGGTGAGAAGCCACTGGCGCACTGTCGTTTGTCTCTGCCGTCTGTCGCCACTGTCGTCATCATCTTCACTGCGCCGTTGCCGCTCTGCTCGATCCCATCTGTTGTCGTCGTGGCGCCGTCGTCTCGGCTGATGAGCCGTCATCACTGTCTCTGTGATTCAGTGCCGCCGGTGAGCCCGAAGTCCGTTGCTGTCGCCGTGTCCCTCCGGCTCGTCTTGGCCGCGCCGTCCCTAGTCCGTCGCCCTCGTCGCCTCTGTGTGTCGCGGGACGCCATCGTCACATCGTCGGACATCCTCTCAGCCGAGACTACCTTTCCCCATGGGCTACCGATCAGTGGGCCTGATCAGCAGTATTCTCCTTTGTGACATGTGGGCCCCGGTGTTTTTCCTAGTGCATGACTAGGGGACCCGGGGCACAGTGCCCCAATAAATCCCAATCGTCCGATAATCCAAAGTCGATCCGAGCCACCTTGGCCGTCCAACCCTTTTAATAAATCATAGCCATTCGATCTTCGTAGAAGCTCCGATCCAAATCCTAGCCATCCGATCTACCCCGATCAAATCCGAACTGTCAAATTCCAATAACTCAATTCGGATGCCACCTCAGCCTTAACAGCCATCTCATCGCCATGTGTCGGCAAGCCATCACTCCACCACAGCCATTTGCCCTTCGACCCCGTGGACTTAGTCCATCCCGAACCCAGTCTATGACAGTGGGCCCCGCTCATTGATCCATTCAAAATAATTCTTTTATTAATCATTTTCTAAGGGAATATTCTAGAAAATATTCCTTTCCAATTCTTTTCGGATTTATTCCGAAATCAATTTCCAAAAGCCATATCTATTCCGTCTGAAGTCCGAATCGACCCGTTCTTCCTAAATTCATCTAAAATCATAATTTACTTGTTTATGTATTTTTATATACTGTTTATTTGGAATTTCTTAGGGTTTTCATCGTTTTATGTGTAGTTACGTATATTGCTGTTTCAGAAGATCGCGGAGTCTGCGGAAGAGTTCGGAAGATTATTTGAAGACTTTTGCGATTGCAAGGCAAGTCACATGGCAATCTCCTTGAGCATGTTGATCCCGTTTGCGAAAGCTATTTTATTTTAAAGTTATTGCATGAAGTGCTTTAGAATGACATTATTACAGGTAATTATTTAATAGCCAATATTCCTTGATATTTATGGCCATTTTGTTATTGTTATCTATGCCTTGATACCTTGGGTAAATAATATTGACTAGCCGGGTGTTTAATTATTTATCTGGCTAGATTATTTAGGATTTGCTTAGCCATGCCTAGAAACTATAGTGACATTTTATGTGGGGAAACAATTCAAACATCAATGACCCTTTAATGTTAAATGGCTATATTTTCACGACAGTGAATTGTGGTTGATTAATTAACTATGTCAAATAAAACTTGACTAAATGGTGGGTTGTGAGTACCAGGGTTGAGAATGTTGCTAGCGGTACTCATGACAGTTAAGGACCGGTTCGCGGACTACTTGTTGCGAAGCAATACTCGTGCTAACCACAAGCTAGAATGGGTAATGATGGGAACCGAAGTGTAGTACGTTCAACCGGGGTCCACCATGGTATGTTGTGGCTGTGTCAATAAGACCACCATGGCTGCGTCAATAAGTCCATGTCTTGGGCGTTGGATCGTTTCCCTGTTGGGGGCCTGATCAGCTTCTGCCGGAAACTGGTGGTCCAGCGGGTGGCTCCCTTGTTGTGCGGGTTACATGGAGGGGCCTATCACAATTCCTTTCTGAGATACCATGGTGGTATCAAGGGGCACAGTGATGTGCTGTGGAGTTGTGTCTTGTGGGTAAATTGGTACACCTCTGGCCAGAGTAAAACTGTTAGAATAGCCGTGTCCACGGTTAAGGGCAGGCCTAGCAATGTTTTGTGTGATTAGTCCCACACTATTTAATAATGATGATAAATGATGGAATTTGATAGCTCCTGTTTGGAGAGTTATGGTTTGGGCCTGAACTGCGTTGGAGCGTTGTTCAGAGATGAACTTAATGTTGATATAAATTAAACTATACGGTTTTTAATGATTTTAAATGCAAAGGTTTTAAATGCTGTTTTATGCAAATGAGTCATACTATGCCTTTCCTTTGGTATCCTGTTGCATTATTTTGCATTCCCTAGTGTGGCTTGTTGAGTACGGTGGGTGGTACTCAATCTTGCATTATTGCAATATTTAGAGTGAAGCTGTGCGTGGAGGAGAAGTTTGGTGTTTGGCTTATACCCCAGTTGAGCTGCCTGTGGCTTGGTGCTGAAACTACGCTAGTTGCCGTTCCGCTGCTATTTCTTCTGTACGAGGACTAAGCGTCTCTGTTGTAAGTATTTATCGTTATTTCATATTTGGTTATGTTTATCAAATTGTCAATTTGTGTACCTCGACTGATTCCTGGACGAGGATGTATTGCACAAATTAGCTTTAAAAATTCTGGTAAATTTCTGGGCGTGACACTTGTGGAGCTTGGAGTCGATGCTAGGAGACAGATCTCAGTGGGTCTCAAGCCGGGAGCGCGAGTAGCTGTGAACCCTAGCAAGGCGGAGGCGTGAAATTTGGGGGCAATTTCAGGAAGACGAAGGGATTTGGCAGATTGAGGAAGAAAGGGGAATTTTTTCTCTCTCCTGCTACTATATAAGGCCTGAATTAGGTTAGTGTGCCTGAGCCGACTAGCTTGGTGATGGGTTGTAAGATATGAGTTTCTAAATAGCATGTCCTATTGGACCGACTGCTGGTTGTGTTAAAATCACAATACAGATGCTATTTTATAGAAACTGATTAGAATAATTAGATATGCTTTATGTTAAGCCTAATTGCTGGATACGCATGTTTAGATATCTGAATTATTCGACAGGTATTGAGGATATATTTTTATAAGAATCAACAGTTGATCTTCATTAAAATTGGGAATGCAGGTATTTCTCAAGAATACCTGATCACATATTGGGTTAAAAATTCATAAAGTGGTACTCGGCTTACATGCTTAGCCAAAATTGCCTTGAGTAAAAGTACTTCCAGCTGACATGATGCTGAAGAGTCTAATTTTTGGGTAGTATACTATTCGAAAAAGGCTTAAAGGTTAAAGATCTTTGACTTTATGTTTAATTGTTTCACAATTAAGCACAAAGTCGGGGGCTATACCTAGAAGGTGCGCCTATTCAGTGCACATTGTTCATATTTTCTATGAAGCCCTTCATAGCCTCGTTGCCAGCTGATATAAAGTGGGACTTGGAGAAGAGGTACTCGAACAAAGGGTACTCGTGAGCAAGGCACTCAGAAAATCTTCAACAAGGAGGATGAGCACTAGAAACCAGCTATGACTCAACTATGAAGGTCTCAAGGGCTACTGTAGAGGCCATGGGCCCCGGGTATCTCATGAGGAGCTTTCTGGCCACTCGAACAGAGGATAGGCCCAATCCTGTAATTAGGGATGCAACATGACTCGGTGAATATTACCTTGTATGATAAGGAAAGGATATAGTCCTAGTCGGGTACGTTGTATCTCTAGAAGGAAATCACTTGGTCGGAGTCCGACTGGGATTCCTACCCTGTAGCCTTGCCTCCTCGGTATATAAGGGGAGGCAGGGAGCCCCCTGAGGGCAGAAGAACAGAGAACAAAATCTCACCAGAGAAACCTCAAAGGCAATACACCATAGCTAGAAGTAAGATATGATCTTACATCAAGGACCTGAACCAGGATAAATTATTTCGTGTTTCTTTGTAGTCCATTAAGTTTAGGTCTCACGAGTAGCCCCATATTATTATTGCCGATATAAAGCATCAACACAAAACTACACTATGGGAATCACCTTACATTCGCTCTTGACCGTGGGCACGGCTGTTCAAACAGTTTAGCTAAACTCTGCAGAGATTGAACGCTTTACCCATATGACACGAACTCACTCCTACTACACGTCAGTAGAGGAGGTTCTTGACAAGGCTTTTCCAAAGCTATCCTAGGGTTGTCTAATGCCCGTAGAAGGGTCCACACAGGACCAATGCTTCAGGCAGGCTACAACCGCCGTCAACACAGGAGCTCACGAGCCTCAACTCCGATGAGTCCACTCCTATTAGCACTAAACTTCCCTAAACCTACTATTTACTTAGCTAGGGGCGTCCCATTATACTCGTATGGTTGCACTGTAGGATGCTCGGTTGTAATTCCCAAAGGAAACGGTCCTTAATGACAATACATAGCCAGGCCACACAGGCACTGCCTCTGCACATCAGAGTTTCACAATCTCCCTTTATTTTGCAAACATACCAGCACTCCGTGTATCGGGTTTTCAAACAGTTGAGTATAAACCACGAGTTTTCCCATATGACAGTACAATCGCCGCAGGGCTAAGCCAATCTACGACAGCCATCGTACCCATAGGGTATGATGCCTGGCGTGCCATTTGTGGGGCTATCAAGGGTGACATATATCAATATCCTACCGAAAGATAAGTGTGACTACTGGGTGGGTCCGTCAGTTGCGCGCGCAATCCGAGGCGAATAGTTTGAAGTGTACTCTAAGCATGCATATTTGTAATCAACATAATTTTGCACATATAGGAGGCAACATGGTCAAAGATGGCTTGCCTTGGTCCTGCAGAGGTTCTTCCTCGTCAAAAACAGCTTCTGGGTTGTCCGCGGGTTCAAGATCTATACACGCAAAAGAGTAAATCACTACAAAAACTAATAAAATGAACATTACAGAAGGAAATAGTAGTGCCATAGTGTAGATCTCATTTTTAGAAAAATTTTACAAGTTGAACGGAGTCAAACGGAGCTACGGTTTGTGAGATACGAATTTTCGAAGTTTAAATGGATTTTTGGAGTATTGGAAATGATTTAATAAACTCTAGAGAGGAATATTCCGAGAATATTCCTTGGGCTGACACGTGGGGCCCGGGGGTCAGTGACACGGTGCACACGAGCTGGGTGCATGCACACGCGGGCGGCGGCCGACGGTAGGCCGGGTGCACCATTGTGGACCAACGCGTGGACCGAGCAACAGGGCCCATCTGTCAGTGGCTCCGGGTGGTGGCCAAGCTCGCTGTCGTCCAAACCTAGGTGGGTCCCACCTGTAAGTCACACAAAGATAAAAACGTGGTTTTTAAATTGAGATTATAAGGGTGGGGCCACATGTCAGTGAAGCAAAGGAGGGGATTAGGGGGAGGATTACTATGCACGAATGATTAAGAGAAATGCAGGGCCCACTTGTCAATTGCCCTGCCCTCTTTCTTTTCTCTCCTTCTCTCTTATCTCTCTCACTTTCCTATTTTTTTCCTCTCTCTATGCTCCCGAGCAGTGCCAAGTACGGGGCGCAGGTGGCGGCGGGGTGCCGGATGGTGGCGGGGCGTCGATGTTGGCTGAGGGGCAGAGTGCGGTGGCAGGAAGCGACGTGGGGATGGCGGGCGCCGGTGGCGGCGGAGGTTGGAGGCCGACAACGGAGAGGAGCATGGGGATCCAGAGGGGCTCGGCTTGGCAGCCCCCGAGAAAGGATGAGGTGGCGGGAACCCTGCCTCTGGGCCATGAGACCGGGGGCCCGAGCTCCTCTAGCTCAATACGGCTCCGGGCGGGCCGTGCTTCGGCTACCGGGGAAGAGGAGGGAGGCGGCCGGGGCGGCGAAAAGGAGGAAGGAAGAGGCGCGAGTGGCCTCTTGTAGCCATGGTGCGAGGCAAGGACGTGGCGGCTCCTCGGTGAAGGGAAGAGGCAAGGTGGCACAGGGACGAGCAAGGATGAAGATGGTGCGGCGTGCGAGAGCTCGGCTCACCCTTTCGGCATGGACTCAGGGCGCAAGGTGATGATGACTCTCCTCGTTGGTGCACTAGACCAGGAGCTCAGAGGGAAAAAGGGAGGAACTTGCCAGGCCCTCGGTGGCATGGGTGTCGTCCTCCGGCATTGTGGCTCCAGGGCGAGGTGGCGAGCGGGGAGCGGCTGGGTGGCGTCTCCACACGGGGTCAGGACGGCTAGAGCGCGAGGGGGAGCCGGGCGCGTCAAGGAGTAGGCTGGATTCGCGGGTACGGGATGGCGCGGAAGTTGCCACTGTGAGGCCCACGCGGTGGGCATGATGGCAGGGTGGAAGGGAGGGACTCGTCCGCACTCTGTCGCGACGCGGCACGGCGCACAAGCTGCTTGGCGCGGCACACGGTGGCGCACGAGAGGACGGCGTGGCGCGGCGTGCTTGCGGGCATTTGCCCGAACACCCTGTGGCCATGTGGCAAGGCTGGCTTGGCTGGGCTGGCTCGGGGGAATGGGCCAGTGGGCTGGCCTGGGGAGGAGAGGAGGGAGTCTTAGGCTGCTTTGCTTGCTGGGCCAGAGCAACATGGAGAAGGGGTAGCTGGGCTGGGGAAAAAGAGATAGTGCTGGGCCGAATTAGTAAAATAGTGGCCCAAGCTAAACAATGTATCTTTCTCGATTTTTTTTAGGTATTAATAAAATGGAAATTTGGAGGGGGAGGGGGGTGTATCTGTGGAGTTAGAATCCAAAATTTGAATTCTAACTCGCTTTTCGGAGGGAAAGAATCCATGGACGACTAGAGATCGATCGACACTACGACTAAAATACGAATAAAACCCAAAATTTGGAAATTACATTTTTACTAAAATAACTTTTAAATGAAAATGAAAAACAGGCGTTACATCTTCAGGACCAAATCTCATCTCCTTTTTCTCCTATTATTTTCCTTTCACTTTTGTTCTTCCCAGGACATCATCCATCTCATCATCTCAACTTTGGCTCCCAAAGCCATCCATAATTTCCTTCTCAAACGTACACTGTTTTCACTTGGAAAGTATAACTATGATGCTATCTGACATCCCGATCCACACAAGACCGTTTCAGACCACGTACTGGTCATCCATCGGCCGACCTGGCCGATTCTGGTAACGGTTTCCAACCACAAACATGCTTCACAAACTTTTCATAAAAACAAAGCTACACTAGAGGAATCACTTCACATCGCCCATGGACGTGGGCACGGCTGTTCGAATAGTTTAATTCTCTGCAGAGGTGTACGCTTTCCCCACACGACGCGAGCTTACTTCCCTCACTCATCAGTGAGGGAAGGTTCGTGACAAGGCCTTTTAGGAGCCATCCCATTGTATCCCATGCCCGATAGATGGGCCAATCTCACTCAAGCATTTGGCTTGCAAATTCCCCAAACTCCTTGACCAAGTACTAGGCAAGCTCTCTTCCTTGCTCTACTCAGGAACCCGGAGATACCCCCAAACACCTTATCCCTGTGTTCCACATCTACTGGCATGCAAGGTAACCCTGGTCCGGCAGAATACTTAACCAGGGGCGCCCCATACCGCCCGTGTGGTCGCACTGTATTATGATCAGTGCAATTCCCAAGGAATCGGTCCTTATATGCGAATACAAAGCATCCCTATCAGGCGATCACTTTGCATCGCGAGTTTTCGCAAAACATTTCTTCTTTATTTCGCAAACATACCAACACCGCGTGTCGGGTTAAAAGATTTTATAAACCCTGGTTTTCCCATTTCGACAACACATGTGATTTGAGTGAAACCGTTGATACCAATGCTCATAGAGTACGGATGCCGAGGTAACACTGAGGTGGAGCGACAAGGAATAGGGTTTTTAAAGCCTACAGAGTAGTGCACTACTAGGTAGGTCCGTCGATTCATCACGCGAACCGAGGCCGAATCAATTTAATGTGCGCACTAAAATGCAGTTTGGCAAACAACAATATTTTGTAAACTGGGAGCAATATGTTCAAGGAGTGACTTGCCTCTGTCTTCGTCTTCAAAACTCGTGAAAATCCGACGTCCGAAGAAATTTCCGTCGTCGTCGACTACGCGTAACGAGAGAAAAACATGCAAAAATCCTAAAAATAAAATACTATTATTAATAACTAATAGTGCCATGAGGTAGATCTCAATTTTAGAAAAATTTTGAGACTTGAACGGGGTCGACTGGAGTTACAGTTGAAAAGATATGGATTTTTGAAGTTTAAGGGATTTTTCTAGAAAAGAAAAGGATTTATTTGAATTGAAAAAGGAATATTCCGACTGACAGGTGGGGCCCTAGGTCAGTGGGGAAAGAGAGAGAAGCTGAGGTGTAGGGCCCTTATGTCAGTGAAATAGGAAGAGAGAGGGAGTGACAAGTGAGACCCACAGGATCGAGAGAGAAGAAAGGGCCAAGGTCCGTGGGGCCCATATGTCATACAGTGGGAGAGAAGGAGTAGGACCACATGTTAGTGGGACCCACATGTAAGTGACCCATTTCTGGTAATAGGGATTAATTGATTCTTTTCAATGGCGTCGGGCCCATATGTCAGTGAGGGTTGGTCGGGCGGCCCACATGTCAGGCAGTGAGGAGGGCGGGGCCAGCGGACAAAGGAAAGAAAAAGAGAGAGCGAGCGAGAGAGAGAGTGGCCGAGGGAGACCGACGGCGCACGGTGCTCGATGGTGATCGGCCAAACGGCAGCGAGCGGAAGCGGGCGGAGCACGGTGTCGAGGAGCAGAGGCGACGTGGAATGTGATGCACGGTTTAGATCGGCGGATAGTGTTGCGATGGTGGCTAGCAGCGCGAGGCCAAGGGCGGCAAAGGGGAGAAGATGGTGTGCGGCGGTAGTGGAATGCCGGCGCCGGCGCCGGCGTCGGGTGCTCGGGTGATGGGGGTTTGGGTTTGCAAAAAGGAGAGTAGTGAAGATGGGGAAGAAAAGGGGCGCTCACCGAAAAGAGGAGGAGGAATCGCGGCGGTGGCTCACAGAGCTCGGCTCGAGCTTGGACTTGAAAGTGCATCTATCCCCTAAGTGGGTTTTGGTGGATTAATGACAAAGCGGTTAAGGGACTAATGAGTTTATCAAGAATTGTGCAGAGTATTAGTCCCAGGTTGCTTAGTGTGGTGCATGAAGACCCCCCACAAAGACATGATGGAAACGGCGAAGCGACTCGAAGTTTATTTTAAATTCATTTGAATTTTCTTTGGAGTCGTAGGAAAACCGTTCTATCAAGAGGGGTTGCAAGCAGTGTTCCAAGACCACTCAAGTGCTTAAGATCCAAATAGCTGAGAGTTCATCACTTTGGCACAACACATACACTTGGGTGGGCTATTTTTAGTGTCAGGGTCGGAGGTTCCGACCTCCAGGGCCAGAAGCTCCGACCAGGTCCTTCGGCCATAGACTAAGTGTTGGCCGGAGGTTCCGATCCCCAGGGTCGGAACCTCCGGGCCAAAATCTGTGAGTAACGGCTATGTGACGTAAGCCATGTCCTATAAAACCCAAACTTGGATTCTAGCCGTTGCTGATGCATTCCACTTCGTTCCAACTGTTCCCTAGCCTCTCCTAAGGTGCTTTGAGCTCTCCCAACTAATCCTAGTGCATTCTTTGTGATTCTTGTGAGGATTTAGTGGGAAATTGGGTGAATTTTGTTGAGAGAAGGCTAGGAGGATCTTGTGCACTTGTGGAGGTCGCGGATTGGCTGCTTGGGGCTTATTTCTCTTGGAGGGAAACCTCCTAGACGGTTAGGCGTCTCCGGCGAGCTTCCTTTTGTTGTGGATTGTCCCAGGAAAGTTTGTGAAGGTTCATCTCACCTCCGGCAAGAAAAGAGGTAAATTCTAGTGGAAACCAAGTTTGATCTTTGTGGTCACTTGGTGAGGAAAGAGGTCAATTGAGACCCAGCTCTTTGAAGCTCCTCAACGGAGACGTAGGATCTTTGTGATCCGAACTTCGGGAAAAATCTTTGTGCCTCCGTTGTCTTTTCTCGTTATTGCCATCATTTTTATATTAACTTGCCAGCATTTATCTCTTACTCCATTACTTGCACTTTATTTATCTCTGTCAGATTTTATCCTTTATAGAAGTATATTGGTAGATCTGACTCCAGGGTCGAACTTCCGGCGTCTAGACCGGAACCTCTGACTAGCCCTCTCGCCAGACCGAGAGAGCCGGTCGGTAACCTCCTATACCATTTGGTCGGAAGTCCTACCAGTATTTTACCGCTGCTTTTGGAGAATTTTTCAGGAACGCCTATTCATCCCCTCTAGGCGACATCAACAGGGTGTCCGGAGGACGAAGCCTCGACGGCGGGAAGTCGGGAGACCCCATTTTGAGGTTCGGCCAGGGGGGAAAAAAAGGCCTTTTTTTTTTTTTTCCCCCCTCAGGTTTCAGTGTACGAGGCGTTGGAGAAGACGAGAAACAATGGCACATCAGAGAGGCGAGAGGATTTGTACAGGTTCGGGCCGCCCGGAGCGTAATACCTAACGTCCTGTGTGTATGCTATGTGGGAGAATGTGATATGGTTGTGTTTTACAAGGTGACCCGGGGAGCTCGAAAGCGTAACGCGGTGAGACTTGGGGAAGAAGAAAGTCAAGGTTGCCTTGTTGTCTATTGCTCCAGGCTTGAGCTGCCTTCCGTTCGAAATGGCTTGGATCCTCCTTTATAAGATTAGGGAGAAGTCCACAGTGCCAGAATATAAGAGAGAGAGCTTTTTCCGGCGAGCTCTCTGTGTACATGTCTGCCCTAACGACCCTGCCGGATTACTGCGTTGCGTGTGGGCGGCTGGAGCACCTGCCATGACAGCAGCCTGTTGCGGCCGCGCCTGGAGGAGCCCTGTCGGATGCTGCGGGCGGCGGTCCTAGATGTCGCCTGGTTACCCACAGCCTGGAGGAGCCCCTTCGGTGCGAAGGAGCCCCTGTCGAAGTTGCTGCGGGCGCCTGGTTGGTCGCACTTAGTTCACGCACACGACCGTAAGGCGGCAGCCCTCGGGCACGGGCGACACCCCGCCGGTGTATAAATATCATATATCCGGAGGAGAGAACGCTCCGGACGCCACTCCCGGGCGGCACCGCCGGGGCCGGGAGGCGGCGCTCCCGCTCCGGGCGACGCGCGCCCGGGGCCGGAGGGGGCGCTCACCGTGACAGCGGCGCGTCGGCGGGGGACGCGTCGGCACGGACGACGGCGGGAGACACGGCCTCCCTGCCGGCCTGCCAGTGTGTGCAAAGGATAATGTCCCCGGAGGAGCCGATCTGCCGAGATCCACGCGTCCCCCGAGCGGGACCACCCAGTCTGCATTTTTTTCGCCGACAGTGGCCCCTGGCCCTGTTGCTCGGGCCGGAACCGCTCCGGGAGAAAACGGGGCCGACGTCCTTTGAGAACGAGGGGACCCTGGGTCCTGCGGGTTTCATCTTGCTGGTGAGAGCTTAGCGACTTGCTGCGCGCTTGTTTGCCGGGAACAAGAATGGGCCCCGGGAACCCGGGCCCCCGAGGTAATTCGGTGGATCAAGTGCTCCGGGACCCGGGTGCCTCTCCGGGACATTTTGAAGGTACCGAGACGCCTTCCCCGGGCCCGAGCTCGCCCAAGGAGATGCTTTCCGGGTTTTCTCGCGCCCCGCCTGGCTGCTAAAATGTTGAGGAAGGTCGCGGTGGTTCGCGAGGAGGCGCGGGAAAGCCGTGGCCTAGAGGCGCTGCAACGGAGGCGGGGTTTCCTCACTGCTGGTGACCGCTGTGGAGCGCCATCGCGAAGAGACTTGGGGCCCACCTGGGATTACCGGGGCCCAGAAGGCGAAGAAGTTGCCCGCGCGGCAGTTTGTACTGGGCTGTCACCTTTCCTGGAGCTCGCGCAGGGCCCCGGGCGGGTCGGGGCCCGTTGCGGTAACTGCATTGCGGTAGTGAAGCCTGGGGGCCGCGCCGGAGCGGGCTCGTTTGTGGAACTGGCTGTGAATTCTGTGCCGAAGAAA
>RYFJ01004003.1:0-63591 GCA_003991445.1 Oryza meyeriana var. granulata
TCCCGATAAAGCTAGATCCCTTCGCTTCTGGGCTGGCTTCGACCACGCGGGTTTAACCCATCTGATGGAGCCAAAAGCGCTCGTTTCTCTTCCAGTGTCGGCGTTCCCAATCCTCTGTCGCCTTCGCAGCGCCGTCGCTGATAACTATGGTGAAGGTCGTTGTATGCGCTCTCAGAGTCTTGATAGGCCGACGATCAATACTGTGACGGCGCCGTGTTTGTATTGTCATTACCGAGTGTCGTTTCCTGACCCTCACGTGCCGACTTGAAGCCGGCCGCCTACGCTGAGTGGAGTGACGAGCCCCGCTAGAGATCCTACATGTTAGTCGTATTACGGTGTCCGCCGACTGGGGGGGGGGCGCTGTTGGCAATCAGCACTGTGATCATCGCCTTGATTGGCCATGGTGGTGCCTGCCATGTCAGCCCGGCTGACGGTTCCAGCAAGTTGCGGCGGCCAAAATTCTGTCTGCGCGTGAACGAAGACTCCATGATCGCCCATTAGTGGAAGAATCTCGGCTGGGCTGTCGCCAGCTCTGCTTTTAGCCCATCGTTGCGACCTCCGGTCAGTTTCTCCTGTTGTTGCAAGTCGGCGCGCCTCCTCCGCTGCTCTTTGTTAGTCACGCACCTCGAAGGTGGTGTGAGGCATGAAATCTTCACGCGGAAGAAGCTGCCAGACTGGAGTCCGACTGGCGTCGAACCGTTATCGACTTGGAGCGACTCTAATATTATGGGTGAGACGACCCCAAACTCTCTAGATCCAATCTGAACCGTCTTGGCCCGTTCCAAACTAAATCAATAGAGAGATCGGGTGTGTGTGGAGTTTAAACCGCACTTTTTCCACGAGTCCTG
This sequence comes from Oryza meyeriana var. granulata, assembly GCA_003991445.1. Taxonomy (NCBI): domain Eukaryota; kingdom Viridiplantae; phylum Streptophyta; class Magnoliopsida; order Poales; family Poaceae; genus Oryza; species Oryza meyeriana. Next base: position 849 of record RYFJ01004003.1, read on the forward strand.
CGGAGATTGACGATCTCCCCCCTTCTCGGCCCACCCGGCGGCGGGCCATAGCGCAAGTGGACGCCGAAGGAGAGCGTTTTTCCCTCCGCCTGGCGATGTGAAGGACTGCCCGCAGAATTCGTGGAAGGAGGCGGCCGTGTCCAGTGGCCGACTGCTCGTCGGATGCTCCTCGCCGGCTGATAATCGCCCGGCCAAGAGATTGCCGATGTTGATCGCCGACGAATTCCAAGGCTCCCAAGTGATGCTTCTTCCAGGAGAACTTGGCTGTGACTCGTTTTGAATCCATCAAATCTGCTGAGAAGAATGTCCCGGTGGCCCTACCTAGCAGCCACGTCGATGGTTTGCACCGCCAATAAACTATGGAACATACATCAAACAAATGCGGTGGATGCAGAGGAACACAGAAGGATTAACGGTCAGGCCTCATTGAGTATACCCTACGTTCCATGTTGATGTTAAGTCCTCTGAAGTGTTTGTATCTATATCTTGTTGTCCTGGCCTTGAGGTGCGCACCTGCCCCTAATCTAAGGGGACGGGGTACATATAAGGATCGCAGCTGGATACGACTAAGGATTTCCTTCTAGAATAGAGTCTACGACTAGACTATGGCCTATTATTACAAGCACAGCTGCCGTGCATCTTATATCTAACACATGTGGCCATCCTCTATCCGAGTGCCCATGTATATAATGGTACCGGCCATGCCTCCAGCATATTTGTTCGCCATCGTCGAAAAGAGCGTCGCCCAGAGGATGGTGGTTTCGAGAATCCGCATGAATGGGCATCCTTTACTCCCTGGCGGAAGGCCTGGCGATGACAGTCTCGTCTCTGATCATTGGGATTCTTGTGCGCTTCTCGAAAGAATCTCTTGATAAAATCGCATAGAGACTCTTTCTTCTGTCTAGTGTAGTTGATATAAATCATGCTCCATCCAAGATGCCTCATAGTTCCAAAGGTCGGATGAACTGCTCCCCTAGCTCTCCCCAGGAACCGAATCGACCACCGGACACCCGTTAGCCATGCGCTTGCCGAGTTCGGCCAATGCGACTGGGAGGTGTTAGCCATGCTTTGTGGTCACCCCGACAGCACGTTCAGTTGGCCAGGGTGATACTTACAGTGTAGCCAGAACTCGGGGTTGGTTATTCCGTCGCTATTTCTCTATCCACGTCAGGGCTTGAAAGCCCTATCGACGGCCAAGTCGACATCCTTGGAGATCGTGGGTCGAAAGCTGGAACGCCTTCCTCTTCGTGAGGCTGCCGGCTGCCGATCACGGTGGTTAACCGCCCACTCGTGGTGAAGGCCGAAACACTCGTTTTCATCGCCCCATCGGGCGCCTCCGCTTCACAGCGTTATCGTTGGCGCCTCATGAGTGCGTTATCTCGTTCGGAATCGCATTGTAGCGGGGACCTCCGGAGATCTTGGTGGGCCGCGATCTGAGCTTCACTTGACATCGATACGCCGATTCACCATGTCTGTCCTGTTCCTTGTCGCCGAAGTCGTTTTGTCGCGCTATTCCTCGTTGGCCGACTTGTCTGCAGTCCAAGCCGCCCGACGTCGCGAACGTCGTGCGATGTAGATGACCTGCTGCTAGCAACCCCGAGCGCTATTGTTGATATAATTGGCCGCCGACTACTGTTGCTGCTCAAGGCAACGACTATGCATCCATCGCCTAATTTTGGCAATAGTCGCGGTGGCCTAGTGGACAGGCCTCAAGTTGGAGCACGTCCAACAGCAGTGGCGCGGACCACAACGTATGCTGTTGTGGCATGACAATAGGACGTCTGGTCGCCGACTTTTGTCTTGTAGGATACTCAACTGTTGCTGACGATCGCCCAGCCTTGCATAACTCGGCGTTGCGCGCTTCGCGATCGGCTTCCTCCTTTGTCAGTCGGCGTGCCTCCTCCTGCTGCTCCTCTTGTAGTCGGTGAACCTCCCGGTGGCGTGTTTGAAACCAGAAATCCGTGGGCAGAAGGAGATTTGCCAGACTGGAGTCCAAACTAGTTGTTCGAACCGTTATCTGACTTGCAGTCGGAATCCGAGTAATTCATCAGAGTAAGAACGACTCCGACCACCCTAGATCCAATCTGAAACGGCGCTTGGCCGTGTCCAAACTGAATCTCAAGAGACTCGGGTCTGCCCTGCGCAAGATGTAAATCTGCGGCGGCCAATATCTGCGCGGGAGATTTGACGATCTGTCCCCCTCTTACCCAACCGAGCTGGCTCAAGCCTAGCGCGAGTCAGACGCCGAAGGAGAAATTGTTCCAAGGCTCAGCGAAGGTGAAGATTGTTGCACCGGATTGATGATAATGGGCGCAGCGTCTTGTGGGCCGACTGGCGTGGAGTCGGCTGGTCCCTCGGCCGGTTGGATTGGGATCTACTTCGCCAGGTGAGATTTGCCGATCTGGTCGCGATGAAGTCGAGGGCTTCCGAAAATATTGTGTCTCCAGGGAAGAATTTGCCGCCATCGACTCCAGAAGTGGATCCATCGAGATTGTTGGTGTAGATCTTGCCAAACCCTACCTGGCGCGCAACTGTCGATGTTTTTAACAGGCAATATAACTATAGGGCTATTCAGCAAGGGAAACTCGGTTGACTGCAAAGGAACACAAGGAATTTATACTGGTTCAGGCCTCCGATGGAGGTAATACCCTATGTCCAGTTGTGGTGGTATTCTTTGAGGATGGTGTCGATCAATCTTCGCCTCATGGGGCGCCCTGCCTCCCCTTATATACTGGGGGACAGGGGTAAAAGATAGGAATCCCAGCCAGATACGGCCAAGGGATTTCCTTCTTAGAGATACATCTTACCCGGCTAAGACTGTATATTCCTTTCTGTACAAGGCAAAATCTACCGGGTGCTATTATATCTCTAATTACAAGTCTTGGCCCATCCTTTATCCGAGTGACCTATATGCTTGTGATGAGGTACCCGGGGCCCATGGCCTCCGCAATCCTCCTTCCTAATCCCTCCCCGTAGCACGTGGATGCTCACCAGTGCCCTCAAGGGCCTAGTTACTCGCTGTAGAACTCACTCCCACGGTCGCCACACCTTCGCCTCTCTGATCACTGCAGCTAGCTGCGTAGCGCCAACCATCGTGCTTCTCTACCCTGGGAATCGAGTCTTGGGCCACCCAGGAACCTCTCCACGAACGGAATCGGACCCCGGCTCCTCCTACAGGGAATCCCCAAACCTCCGCCGCCTTCGGGAGGTGCCCCAATACCCCGCACCTGATCAGTTTCAGGCAAATCCGAGCCATTAGCCCGGTTCCCCTTGACCTCTACTTCGTTCCGGTGTGCTCGCCGTCACTAGAACCCTAGGAAATGGACCTGGTAATGCCGCACCATTGTCGGCCATTCGATTGGGCCCCTGTTCATTTTCCTCCTCGCAACCTCCCCCGTGGCCGCCACGATGTCACGCGCTCGCCCTGGATTTAACCGCCGTCACTCGGTTCACGCGGTCCACCGAACCCGTGCGCCTACCCGTGGGCCCGCCAAGAATGGGAGTACCGTGAACCACTTGAAACGCATCGCCCACCGCTATCCCGTGAGCCGCCCCTTCGTGCACTCGCCTTCCCGCAGACCCGTCGCTGCTAGTGGGCCCCGCTTGTCTGGTTAGGCCCACAAGTCAGAAGCTGCCTCTCCCCTCCTTGCCTCGCTAGACCGAGACGCTGACGCTGGGCCCCGTTGCCCGAGCGGCCCCACCTGTCAGCCCTCTCGGCGCCCGCGCCCCGGCCATTAGGCCTTTCTACTCCGGGCCGGCCCAACTCGCAGCACACTGTGAGTGCGCCTCCTCTCCCCTCGAGCTGACAGCTGGGACTGGGCTGTCAGGGGCCTAGAGGAGAAATAAATCAAGGAAATCCATTTTAATATCCTAGAAAATACCTAAAACATCAAAAATTCATATCTTTTTCCTCACTCGTCCGATTGACTCCGTTCCAATTCTAGAAATTTTCTAAAAATGAGATCTTCCTATTGGCACACTTAGAAACCCCTAATAGGACTTTTATACTAGCCTCTTGTTTGAATTGTTTCATAACGCGTGTAGCTTTGGAACCCAAGGAGCCTCAGGATGCGGATTTCGAAGACGAAGCCGCAGGCCTTGAGTAAGGCAAGTCACCTTTGATCATCTTGTGCCCATAATTATGGAACTAAGTACTTTAATTGCCTAATTGCATAAATTAGGTTACACAGAGTTAATTTTTTGGCCGCGGTCACAAGAGGACCGACGGGTCGCCAACCCATTTGCTGCATCACTTTCTTGATTGATTGTGATTCCCATAAACATCCTTATCACCTCCCTTGATAGATCTCGGTACGCGTGCCGACGGGCATGGTACCGGTGATCACCTATCAAATTTAAAAATGACTACGATGGATGAAACTTGGGTTTGCAAAACATTGAAAAACCCAACACCTGGGTCGATGCCTTGAAAACAAAACAGTTTGTGAAAACCGCGGTGCGGGGATCGTGCCAGTGGGACGAGTCTCCTACACTACAGCTAAGGACCGATTCCTTTAGAATTTCATCCGAACATACGACAGTACAACCACATGGGTAATATGGGATAACTCCTAGCTGAGTAAAGAGTCACCTAGGGACGCCTTGCGTGCCAATGAATTGTGGATCGTGTGGGAGGGCGTCGGGGTTGCCTCCTAGGTTCCTGGTACAGCATGGTCGAGGACCTACCCTGTGATTGGTCGGTGGACCCCTCCAGTTGGCATGGGGTAACCTAGGTGGACTCCGGAAATGCCTTGTCGTGAAAACCCCTAGTCAATAGTCATGTCCGTTCATTCGCGAGCTGGGTGATAGGGTAAGTCACATCGTGTGGATAAAGTGTACCCCCTCTGCAGAGATATAAACAACTTGAACAGCCGTGTCCGCGGTCATGGGCGGATGTGAGGAGATTCCTTAGTGTAGTTTTGTTTGACTACTGTTTGCGAAGGATGTTTGCAGATTGGGAATCCGATTTCAGAAAATGTTGTGAAGCTGTCAAGGATAGCAGGGCTATGGGCCTGATGTTGTTGGATCAGCTAGTGGAGCTGGATCCCAGAGGCCAACTCTTGGGAGTTGCTCTGAATCAAAGTTTGATACAACTCACTTCGATCCGGGCGAGACTGCACCTCGCCCCGATTGTTGAGAAATACACACTTAGTCTTTCCGAAAGGAATTTAAATAAAACAAATTACAAAACAACCAGTCTCCCTTTTAAACTTGCATTAACCACTTAAGTTCCCATGGCTTGTTGAGTACGCTAGTACTCACCCTTGCTCTATATATATCTATCCCCCCTCAGTGCTGGAAGACGAGCTGGATCCAATCGACGAGGAGTTCTTCCAAGAGCAAGCTAGCTTCGAGGAGTTTTACGGTTTCAGCTTAGTTCTCGAGTTGCGCTTGTGGCTTTGGGCTAGATTCCGCTTCCGCTCTTTTGCTAATGTATCGTTGTGAACTCGGGATATGTCCACAGTTCCAACCTGAATGTAAGACTATGTCTATTAATAAAGACAAGTTGTGTCATGATGATTCCATCGCCTGTTGTGCCGGCACTATATTACTGAAACTGGTATAGGTTTTTAGGTCAATTGTACAGCTCAGACTCGTCCTTCACGGAAGGTTGGTTTTGGGGCGTGACAAAAGAAGGTATCAGAGCACAGGCTCGGCCCTAGGACAAAACCCTACGTGTAGAAAGACCGTAAGGACGATACGTTCATAAAAAGATATATGCAAAAAATCTAGGATCTTCTTGCAGCTTCTTTTACTTTAGATTTATTTAAAAACAGTTACTGACTTCTTCTCCCCCTCAAAATTTGTAGATGGCCGCTAGTCAGACCATCTCCTCCCACGGTGCGGGAGAGGGTAGTTGCATCGACCAGCTGCGTGATATGGCAGGATTCCTTGGCTTCACCCTTCCTAAGTATGCTGGCTACACCTTGTTCGGCCAGCCTTCTCGCTGTGAGCTCACTGTCCACATCTACCCACGTGGAGGCACCAACGGGATCAGCCTTCACCCCCACACTTTCACCAGGACTCTTCCCACCGCTCAGCTGGCTTACCAGGCAGTGGCTTGGACAGCACTCCACCGCCTGGCCCATACTTACATAAGTCATCTCACTGGCTTAGCTTTTCGCCTGTTCCCTTGCCTACCTAGTAGCCGCACAGACACTCGCTACCCCTGCCCCAACCGCGAGTCGCACCCTGCCTTGGCTCGACTCGTGGAGTTGTCAGACGCTCAGGCTACCCAGCTTGACCTACTCCTGGAGGCTTCCCACACACTCGCTCGCCACAGTGCCGCCCTCGAGCACTGCCTTGCTGAGGAGGGTGTCACTTCCATGGACACTACCTCCTGGGACTCGGGACACCTGTGCCACTCCCTCGCCTAGTCCTTCTACAGCTCCCACGGCTCTGCAGACACGCCCAGCGGGACACACACTCCCAGTTCACGCGTGCCCTACTCGCCCTACTTCTCGCCACACCCACACTGCCGCAGCCCACCTTACACCCTAGGCTACTCTCCAGTCACCAGCCGTCGTGGACTCCGTCTGATTCACACTGCTCGCAAGACCTTTGCGGGTCCCTCCACCACGGTGTTCTATTTTACTCCTACTCTGGCAAGACCTGCTGCGGGTCCCTCTCAATAGGTTCCGGTGTACCCACCCCGTGCACCGATCGATGTTTCTTCGACCGACGAGCCTACCACCGACGTCGACCAGTCCGAGGAGCTACAGTAGTGTGTGTGTGTGAGCCTGGAGTGCTCAGTCAGACCTTTTGTACCGCTGCCAACTCTTTTGGAGTCGTGGCATGGTAGTGTGTGAGTGTGTTTGTATGGGTGTTGCATGGTAGTCCGTGTTGCTATGGTGTGCGTTCAGTCAAGCTCGGCGCAGTTTTACGACTTGACCACACCGGTTGTATTAGGGATGTTTTTGGTTTCATAAAACTAATTTATGATTGGTGCATGGCACCTGTTGTTATGTTGTTTATTTCTCCTCCCTTAAGTGCTGATCTCGCTCTTACCTCACCCTTTTCTGGGAGATTAGATGGCAGGCCGACGCCGTCAGAATAATACCACTGGTCGTCCGCACTGTGCAGTCAGAGTTTCAAACCATCTGGGTTTTGAGGCTAGTCAGGAAGTTCAAGTTGAGGATCAGGTGTTAGAAACCGAACATGGGGAAACAGAAGTACCCAAACCCCAGCCAGCAACATATCATCAGAATCTGCCACCACCCCCACCACTTCAGCATGATTATCAGCACCTGATGGCTATCCAGACTTAGATTCTGCAAGGCCTAGCTTAGAGTATAGCAGGATTACATCAGTAGGTTCAAGCCCCCACTTTCCAGAGTGCCCATGGCAATGGCAACAACCCGAGGTCCAAGTTGACCGATTTCTTGAGATCGCGCCTGCCAAAATTTTCTCACACAGTGGAGCCCGTCGAGGCTGATGATTGGCTCAAGGATGTTGAGAGAAAGCTCAACTTGGTGTAGTGTACCTCGGTGGAGAAGATTCTCTACGCTTCTCACTAGCTTAGAGGAGCTACAGCCGATTGGTGGGAGAATTACTGCAATGCTCACCCAGATGCTACCAACATTGAGTGGGCAGAGTTCGCTGATGCATTTCTCACCGCTCACATGCCCGAGAGCACCATTGACATGAAGAAGGAGGAATTCAACACGCTCAAACAAGGAACCGGAAGTGTGAATGAATACCTGAGCCGTTTCAACAAATTGGCTCGGTATGCACCAGAAGAAGTGAATACTAACAAGAAGAAGATAAGGAAGTTTCTGAAGGGAATTGCAGTGGGATTAAGGATCTAGCTGATCGCTCATGATTTCCCCACATTCCAGCACATGATCAACAAAGCTTTGCTATTAGAGGATGCTAGGAAGCCACTTAGGAATACAAGAAGCACAAGTCCGCTCACACCGAGAACCCACCCCATGGTGCACCTTGCCCTCATGTGGGACACCCTCTCCAGTATCATCACCCAAATGCACAAGGCAATCGCCCTATCAGTTTCACTCCCCATCCCCCAGCACCTCGCCTAGCTCAGCAGCCACAGCAGCGCACTTTCAGTAGCAATGTTGGAGGAAACAACGCCACCACCTTCAACACTTAGACCAAGACTCATACCAACTTGGCTTCAGTGAAGTGCTTCACCTGTGGCAACTTGGGACACTACTCCAGGAACTGTCCTCAGAATCAGGGAAACACAGCCCCTACCAAGTCCAATGCCGGTACAGCTAAGACTCCAGCACCTGCACCATCCCGCCCTGCTCCCCCAGCAAGTGGGCAGAGTTCGCACACATCCGTCAACCACTTCGGGCGAGCCCGGGTGAACCATATCTAGGTTGAAACGGCCCAGAAAGCTCCTGACGTTGTGATGGGTATGTTTTCTGTTAACTTAACACCCGCTCTCATTCTGTTCGATTTCGGAGCTTCGCATTCCTTCATATCGCAAGATTTCATGCAAAGAAATGGTTGGGAAACCCAAAACCTAAGGGTACCTTTGGTCGTACACTCCCCTGGACAGGATATAAGGACAACTAAACTATGCCCGAAAGTCTGTGTGGAAATTGGAGGACTTAGATTCCAGGCTAACCCCACAGTCCTAGACTCCCAAAGCCTAGACCTGATCCTTGGAATGGATTGGTTGGCTAAGTACAAAGGACAAATAAATTGTGTCGAGAGAACAATTGTTCTACAAGATCCACAAGGAATATGAGTACAGTTCGCCCCATCTACCACTCCGAGAAACAGAGTCTTCGTTCACAGCTTACAAGCAGTGCCCTTGGAAGCAGTACCTGTAGTCAACGAGTATCCCAATGTGTTTCCAGAAGATCTGCCAGGCATGCCCCCTGATCGAGAAATTGAGTTCTCCATCGAACTTGCCCCTGGCACAGCACCTATTGCCAAGAGACCATACAGAATGGCAGCCAACGAGTTGGCCGAAGTAAAGAGGCAGATTGAAGAACTCTAAGAGAAAGGATATGTGCGCCCTAGCACGTCTCCATGGGGAGCACCTGTGCTGCTGGTTAAGAAAAAGGATGGTTCCGAGTGCATGGTTGTGGATTATAGAGCTCTGAATGAAGTTACAATAAAGAATAAGTATCCTCTTCCACAGATAGATGATCTGAAGGAGCCAAGGTTTTCTCCAAGATTGATATGAGGTCTGGACATCACCAACTGAAGATCAGACCAGAAGATATACCCAAGACCGCCTTCGCAACGCGATATGGCTTGTACGAGTACACCGTCATGTCCTTCAGACTCACTAATGCACCAGCTTACTTCATGAATCTCATGAATAAGATCTTTATGGAATATCTCAACAAGTTTGTGGTTGTCTTCATCGACGACATTCTGATCTACTCCAAGAACGCAGAAGAACATGCTAAACATCTGAGATTGGTTCTTGGAAAGCTAAGAGAGCATCTATTTTATGCCAAATTCTCCAAGTGTGAATTCTGGCTTGACAGAGTGGCCTTCCTCGGTCACGTCATCTCTATCAAAGGTGTTGAAGTTGATCCCAGCAAAATAGAATCCATCGTGGCAAAGAACTCACCAAGAAGCATGTCAGAGATCCACAGTTTTCTGGGACTAGTTGAGTATTACCGAAGATTCATAGAAGGTTTCTCCAAGTTGGCTAAACCAATTACTGAACTGCCAAAGAAAGAAAAGAAGTTTGAATGGACCTCAGCATGCGAACGCAGTTTACAAGAACTCAAGAAGAGGTTGACATCCGCACTAGTGCTAACCCTACCAGATCTACGAAAGGACTTCGAGATCTTCTACGATGCATCCTGACAAGGACTGGGTTGCGTTCTGCTGCAAGATCAAAAGTAGTTGCTTACACCTCTAGGCAACTCAGACCACATGAAGCCAACTACCTGACTCACGACCTAGAACTCGCCACAGTGGTTCACGCCCTCAAGATATGGTGCCACTACCTGATTGGCAACAGATGTGAAGTCTACATTGATCACAAAAGCCTGAAGTACATGTTCACCCAGAACGAGTTGAATATGAGACAAAGACGATGGTTGAAGCTAATCAAGGATTACGATCTCAGAATCCACTATCATCCGGGCAAGGCCAACGTGGTCGCCGATGCCCTAAGCCGAAAAGACTTACTACAACGTCACCCACGTCAGACCAAAATAGGATCAGTTGAACAGAGTTCTATCGAAGCTAGGAGTAACCCTGATACCTGCGGGCACCCTGGCCAGTTTAACCGTGCAATCTACCTTAGAGGCTCAGATCAGAGAAGCCCAGCTGCAGGATGAAGGAATCAAGAATCTCAAGGCAAAAGTTCTGAAGAAGGAAGTCAGCAGTTTCACAGTAGATGACAAGGGAACCGCCTGGTTTGGTCCGCACATCTGCATACCCACACAGAAGGAATTAAGAGACCTCATTCTACGAGAAGCTCATGAATTAGCATACTCCATCCACCCCGGAAGTACAAAGATGTATCAAGATATTAAGGAGTACTTCTAGTGGTCAGGCATAAAGCGAGATGTGGTGGAATATGTGGCCTTGTGCGACATATGCCAGAGAGTTAAAGCAGAGCATCAGAAGCCTGCGGGACTCCTACAACCGCTCAAAATCCCAGAATGGAAATGGGAAGAAATCAGCATGGATTTTATTGTCTGTTCACCCAGAATGCCTACCAGATATGACTCCATATGGGTCATTGTGGATCGTCTCACCAAGGCTGCCCACTTCGTGCTAGTCAAGACCACATACAACGGAAAGAAGTTGGCAGACTTGCACATGACACAAGTGGTTTGCCGATATGGATGTCCGAAGAAAATAGTATCCGATCGAGGAACTCAATTCACCTCCCGCTTCTGGCATCGACTTCATGAAGCCTTGGGCACCAATCTGAACTTTAGCACAGGTTATCACCCGCAGACAGATGGTCAGACAGAACATGTCAATCAGATTCTAGAAGATATACTAAGAGCATGTGCAATTGACTTTGAAGGCACCTGGGATCGCTGTCTCCCTTACGCAGAGTTCTCGTACAACAACAGTTACCAATCCAGCATTCAGATGGCCCCGAACGAAGCACTGTTTGGACGCAAGTGCCGTACCCCTCTCTGTTGGACGGATGTGGGAGACAAACAATTGTTTGGTCCTAAAGTACTTAAAACCACCAAAGAACAAGTTAAGATCATCCGAGAACGATTGAAGATTGCTCAGACCTGACAAAAGAGCTATGCAAATAACCACAGGAAAGATCTCAAGTTCGAGAAAGGTGACCATGTATACCTGCGGGTATCTCCCCTCTGTGGTTTAAAGAGATTCAGGATGTTAGGCAAGCTGGCACCCCGTTATATTGGACCATATCAGATCACCGCCAAACGTGGCAAAGTAGCCTATCAGCTAGAGCTACCAGAAGGATTGGCTGACGTACACAACATGTTCCATGTGTCGCAACTGAAGAAATGCCTCCGTGTGCCAAAGGAACAAGTGCCCCTTGAGACCGTGAATCTGCAAAAGAACCTGACCTACAAGGAACATCCGGTTCGGATCCTCAAGGAAGCTAAACGGCAAACTTGCCGAAAGACGAACAAGTTTTACAAAGTTCAGTGGAGCAACCACTCAGAAGATGAGGCAACCTGGGAATGCGAAGATCATCTCCGCGCGGAGTTTCCGGAGCTACTCCCTTAGGTTCGGAATCTTGGGGTTGAGATTCTTGTTAGGGGGGTTTGTTTGTAACGCCTAGCATTTAGGCGTAAACCTAATTGAATAAAAACCATAATTGCAAAAATTGGATTTAATTATTGTTGTGCTGGTGTGCCGAAGTCTCGCTCTCGAACTCAATCTCTCAGAATCAATCCGAACCCTGTGTTCAACCCTCTGTGCCCTAAATTCGACTCAAGTCCCTATTCCTTCAACCCCTACGAATCTGAACTCCATATCTCATTTCATTTCCCCAACAAATAAATCCCTTGAAATCCTCCAAGAAATCCACAAGTAAATAAATTATCCCTCGGTGAACATGGGCCTCTTTTCCCCTAGCCCAGTTCTGTGCGTCCCTCTTCCCCGGCCCACTCAGCCTCCCCACGCCGTGCACGCGACACGTGCCCCTCCACGCGTTGCGTCCACCAGGGCGAGAATGTGAGCGCTCCTGTTTCTCTTCCTCATCCGGCTCTCTCTCTCTCTTTCTCTCTCGCAATCCCACCCACCGCTCAGCGTCGCCAGTTCAAAACCAGCGCCCACGCCTCGAATGCTCCTGTCTCCCACCCGATCGCCGACCGGAGAGGATGCCGCCGTCACGCCCTCTGTCACTGTGACCACCCTGCCGTCGCTCCGCTCCAACACGACTGCACCGCTTTTCCGCCGCCCGCCCACGTCACCCAGGGACCACCGCAAGTCGACAAGCCGTGGAGCCGTTCCTCCCCCTGGCTCCGCCTCAGAATGGAAAATCCGCAGCCCTCCTTTCCCTCCACCTGGCTCCTTTTTCCCTCCCGAGCCCAACCACACCCCCTCCCCTATGCCCTCTCTGTACCGCCGCTAGACCGAGACCATGACGCCGTCGTGCCAATCCTCGCTTTACCGCCCTCCAATGAGGAGGCCTTCCTTTCCCTTGACGCCAAGGAGCCATTCCCAGCTATAAATAGCCCCCGCGCTCCTTTGCCCCTTCCTTCCAACAATCCTTCACCGCCGTCGCATTTGAAGCCACTCGGTGACCAACCCCGCCGTTCTCCCAAGCTCGCCAATGAGGACCCGAGGACCGCCGTCGACGCCGCTGGCTTTCTCTTCCTCGCTCATCCGTGCCAAGGCACGAACGCCACCGACGATCATCACAGCGCTCTCCATCCACGGTAGCATCCCGCACCGCTATCCTCCTTCCTAATCCCTCCCCGTAGCACGTGGATGCTCGCCAGTGCCCTCGAGGGCCTAGTTACTCGCTGTAGACCTCACTCCCACTGTCGCCACACCACCGCCTCTCTGATCACCACAGCTAGCCGCGTAGCGCCAACCACCATGCTTCTCTACCCCGGGAGTCGAGTCTTGGGCCACCCAGGAACCTCTCCACGAACGGAATCGGACCCCGGCTCCTCCTATAGGGAATCCCCAAACCTCCGCCGCATTCGGGAGGTGCCCCAATACCCCGCAACCGATCAGTTTCAGGCAAATCCGAGCCATTAGCCCAGTTCCCCTTGACCTCTACTTCGTTCCGGTGTGCTCGCCGTCGCAAGAACCCTAGGAAATCGTCCCGGTGATGCCGCACCGTTGTCGGCCATTTGATTGAGCTGTTCATCTTCCACCTCACGACCTCCCCCGTGGCCACCACGATGTCACGCGCTCGCCCCAGATTCAACCGCCGTCGCTCAGTGCAAGTGGTCCGCCGAACCCGTGCGCCTGCCCATGGGCCCACCGAGAACAGGAGTACCGTGAACCACTCAAAACACATCGCCCACCGTTATCCCGTGAGCTGCCCCTCCATGCACTCGCCTTCCCGTAGACCCGCCGCTGCCAGTGGGCCCCGCTTGTCTGGTCAGGCCCACACATCAGAAGCTGCCTCTCCCCTCCTTGCCTCGCTAGACCAAGACGCTGACACCGGGCCCCGTTGCCCGAGTGGCCTCACCTGTCAGCCCTCCTAGCGCTTGCGCCCCAGCCATTGGGCCTCTTTGCTCTAGGCCGAGCCAACTCGCGGCACACTGTGAATGCGCCTCCTCTCCCCTTGGGCCAACAACTAGGACCGGGTTGTCAACGGCCCAGAGGAGAAATAAATCAAGGAAATCCATTTTAAATCCAGTTTAATATCCCAGAAAATACCTAAAGCATCAAAAATTCATATCTTTTTCCTCGCTCGTCCGATTCACTCCGTTCCAGTTCCAGAAATTTTCTAAAAATGAGATCTTCCTATTGGCATACTTAGAAACCCCTAATAGGACTATTATACTAGCCATTTGTTTGAATTGTTTTGTAACGCATGTAGCTTGGAACCCGAGGAGCCTCAGGACGCAGATTTCGAAGACGAAGCCACAGGCCTTGAGGAAGGCAAGTCACCTTTGATCATCTTGAGCCCATAATTATGGAACTAAGTACTTTAATTGCCTAATTGCATAAATTAGGTTACACAGAGTTAATTTCTCGGCCGCGGTCGCGAGACAACCGACGGGCCGCCAATCCATTTGCTACATGACTTCCTTGATTGATTGTGATTCCCTTAAACATCCTTGTCACCTCCCTTGACAGATCCCGGTACCCGTGCCGACGGGCATGTAACCGGTGATTGCCTATCAAATTTAAAAATAACTACGATGGTGTAACACCCCCTTCCTGGTACCCCCGTACGGTGATACCAGAGAGGAAGCGCCGCAGGAGATTGGCGTGAACCAACTCCCATGGAACCGCGATACCGGTACCAGTCCCAGAAATCCTTGCTGGTACCCGCGGTCAACGGAGATGTACCATAGCAAATAACTAAATACATAAATACATATATATACCTTTATAAGTTGCAGCCTTGGGCAAGCCCTGAGCAGCAACCAGCAAACAGAACCACAGCAGCGGAACGACAGCGCAGCGAGAACCCAATCCACAAGCAACGACTTGGGACTAGGAAGGAAACCCTAATCTTCTCTTCAACTTCACTCTTCCTGAAGGAGGGGAGAAAAGAAATGGATTGAGTACTTATGTACTCAGCAAGTCATAGAAAACGTGAGATATGCAGGCTATCAAAGAGAGGCTAGGGTTTATTTCACAAACCATTTCATTTGAAACATTTTCGAAAAACCTAAGTGTGGGTTGTCTCAATGTGTCTAGAAGGAGGCTCTCGCCTCGATCCTGTCCGCGAATTGCTTTTCAACAACTCAAGCGGACGAGTCAAATTTTAATTGATCTTAGATATTCTTATACCGCATGTCGGATCACGACAGCGGCTCAATGGATCTGCCTACCAGCAGCTTTCCACTATATCAACATCTATTACTTTATTTTCAATTTCGCCCACTCAGGACGAAACCTCATTTTTCATCTCTGTCCCATCCAGGACATCATTTCATACTCATCTCAGTGGCTCCTCGAGCCATTCACAATCTCATCTCAACTCATATACCAACTGCTTCCATTCGGGAAGCCAAACTATGATGCCATTCGACATCCCGGGTCATACAGCTCCGTTTCAGACCACTCATGTCATCCATCAGCCACTAAGGTCGATTCTGGTAACGATTCCCATATCACAAATCACTTTCACAAACACTTGCAAACAAATCTACACTAGAGAAATCACCTCACATTGCCCGTAACCGTGGGCATGGTTGTTCGAACAGTTCATGAACCTTTGCAAAGGGTGCACGCTTTACCCACACGACGCGAGCTTACTTCCTGCACTCGTCAGTGGGGAAAGTTCGTGACAGGGCCTTTCCAAAGTGTCTCCAGGACTGCCTGAAGCCAACTGGATGGGTCCCAGACCAAGTACCGAGCGAGTCCCAGACTCCTCGTACTCAGGATTCCGTGGGTGCATCTCATATTGCTACCCCGGCGACTCCACGTCCAAAGACGACCAAGCCAACCCTGGGTCTACTAATTACTTGGCCAGGGGTGTCCCATACCACCCATGTGGTCACACTGTGAGATACTCGGATGGAATTCCCCAAGGAAACGGTCCTTATATGCGAATACGAAGTGCCACCACACAGGCGATCACTTTGCACCGCGGATTTTCGCAATTAACTTTTTGTTTCTCAAATCCGCCGACATCGAATGTCGGGTTTTTAAATCTTTGGAAACCCTATTTTTCGCAAATTGACAAACAATTGTGTTGTGAGTGGAACCATCGGAATCCATGCTCAGAGAGCACGGTCACCGAGGTACCATGGGTGGAGCGACAAGGGATATGATATCAAAGACCTATAGGGTTTATGCAACTAAAAGGCAGGTCCGTCGGTTCACACCAAACCGAGGCCGATCAATTTATCGTGCACGCTAGCAATGCAATTTTGCAAACAAAACATTATAAATTTAGGAGCAATATGGTCAAGGAGTGACTTGCCTCAGACTTCGTCTTCGAATCTTCGCGAAAATCCGACGTCCGACGACTTTCCGAAGCGTCGACTATGCGCAAAACGAGAGAAAACACACAAAACCCTAGAAATAATACACTATTATTAATAACTAATAGTGCCATGAGATAGATCTCATTTTTAAAAAAATTTAGAGACTTGAACGGGCTCGATCGGAGTTACGGTTGGAAAGATATGAATTTCGGAAGTTTTTGGGGTTTTTTGGGATATATAAATAGATTAATTGGAATGAATTATTTTTGGAACCAGGGACTGACAGGTGGGGCCCTTGGACAGTGGCTGGAGAGAGAGGAATGAGGGATGGCCCACTTGTCATTGACTCAGAGAGAGAGAAAGAGGTGGGGCCCATATGCAGTGATGGGGATGGCCCACATGTAAGTTAGTGACAAAATGGAGAGAGTGTCTGTTCTGGGGGCCCACTTGCAAGAGACATATAAAAGTTAATTAAGGTATTAATGTATTGGGCCCATCTGTCATAGGAATATATATATTATTAGGGATTAAGTTTCTACACTGTGTAGGGGCCCACAGGTCAGAGGGGGGTTTGCCGGACGTTGCACAGGAGTCAGCCGGCAAGGGGGATCGACGGTCAGCGGCGGCCGAGGGCTCGCCGGCGAACGGCGGCGAGGGAGGAGAGGCAGCCGATGGGAATGGGACGAGGGGAGCACGGCGAGGATGATGGTCGGCTTGGATTTCTCAGATGGCGGCCGACGGCAGCCGGCGACGAGCAACAGGAACAGCGGAGAGAGAGAAGGATAGGGGCGACGGCGGCGGAACGCCGGTGAGTGCTCGGGTTGAGGGGTCTAGATGCGATGTCCCGCGGGAAGGAGATAGGAGAGAGGAAATCAAGTTTTTACCGTGCGCACAGGAGAGCTCCGAGGCGGCGACAATGGAGGGCGGCGGCAGCCAAAAATTGGGGATTTTTGGCTCGGTGTCAATTGGGCGTCGGGAAGAGGCGGAAAAGGATCGTGGTTTCCCGGGGAATCCGATGGCGTCGGCGGTTTGATCGATTATGCTCGGGAGCGACGGGACTGAGGCGAGTCAGAGCTGCGTCAATGGTGGCGGAGAGAGAAAAGAGAGAGAGTTCGAGCTTTTTGGGGGGGGGGGGGGGGGGGGGGCAATGGCGCGGCGGGGGCTGGGATTTATAGGCGCGGTGCTAGGCGACAAGGGAGAGAGAGGAGGTGAAGCTCGGGATAAGGCTCTGGTCAGGGCGCGGGGCTCGGGACGACGGGGCGGCTACGCCGGCCGAGGTGAGCGTGGTGCGGCAGTGTCACGAGGCTGACGGGGCGTGACTGCGGTGAGGAAAGGAAGAGGAGGGCCGCGGCAAGGTGACGGGACGGGACGCGGTGCCGCTGAGCACTGTAGCTGGCGTCACTGAGCTATCCTCGTGCGGCCGCGAGAGATGAAGGAGGGAGACAGAGAAGATGGGGATGGAACCCGACGGGTTGTGCGCCTTGAAGCTTGCCGGGTCAGGGAGGTATGGGCGCGGACAGCGTCGGGAAGAGAGAAGAAGGCTCGAGAGAAGAGAGAGAAGAAAGAGAGCGGAGAGAGGCCGAGGAAGAAGGAGACGCCGGGGGAGACGACGACTGCCAGGCGGGCCTGGTGCGGCGCTAGAGTCACGCGCCTAGGCGGCCACGTGCGCGGGTGGCGCTGTGCGCGAGCGTGCGGTGCCCCTGGCCGGTGGGGCCCGGACGTCGGCGCGGGAGGGAGCTGGCTAGGCTGCACGGGAGGCAAAGGCCGAGTGGGCCGGAAGGAAAGAGAAATGGCCCAATGGAACAGTGATGTTTGGCATTTTCTCAGGGATTTATTTAGGAGGATTTTTGGAGATTTCAAATGGGGATTTTAATGAATATATATATATATATATATATATAGAAGAATTTGATGGGGATTTTGGAGGATTGAAAAGGGTATTTAATTTTAATTTTTGGTGTTTGATCTTTTTGGTATTTTCAGGAATTAAATAAGTGGATCTCAAGAGGGACTCTGATGTATATATGTATATATATGTATATATACATGTATACATATTTGAAAGGGGGTTTGGAGGGTTGAATCGGAGATTTAATTTCGGATTTGAGATGGCTTTTGGGAAACTTCTGAGGGAAGAATTATAGGAAGAAAGATCTCAAGGGGAGATTAGGATTCGAATTTAATTCTTGGGAATTGAGGCAAATTTTGGGAAGAGAGTTCTCGATGGAATTCAAGGTCTCCGAGAGGAACAAAATAAGAGGATTTTAAATAGAGGGCTTCAAAGGTGATTTCCGAAGGGTTTCATTGGAGGGCTTCGAATTGCAAAATTCGAACCCGAGTTCAGAGAGTTTTTGGGAGGAGTGAGATAAGAGTATTTTAATCAAAAGCTTCAGAAGAGATTCGAAGGGAACTTGGAATTTGAATTTCCCCGAGGATATTTTGAGAGAGACAATCGAATTGCAAAATTCAAGTCTCGGAATTGGAGAGAATTTAGGATCGAGGATTTAGGGTTTCAAAGAGGGCTTGGATCTGAGATCTACGGCACTTAGTCCTTAAGCACACATAAAAACCCAAAAGTTTTGAAATTAAGGTTTTTACGAAAATAGTTTTTTTTAACGGCCCGAAAACCGGGGTGTTATAGATGGGTAAAACTTGGGTTTGCAAAACATTAAAAAAAACCCGACACCTGGGTCGGCACCTTGAAAACAAAACGGTTTGTGAAAACCACGGTGCGGGGATCGTGCCAGCGGGACGAGTCTCCCGCACTACAGCTTGAAAACCACGGTGCGGGGATCGTGCCAGCGGGACGAGTCTCCCGCACTACAGCTAAGGACCGATTCCTTTGGAATTTCATCCGAACATACGACAGTACAACCACATGGGTGATATAGGATAATTCCTGGCTGAGTAAAGAGTCGCCCTGGGACGCCTTGCATGCCAATGGACTGTGGATCGTGAAGGAGGGCGCCGGGGTTGCCTCCTGGGTTCCTGGTACAGCATGGTTGAGAACCTACCCTGTGATTGGTCGTGGACCCCTCCAGTTGGCATGGGGTAACCTGGGTGGACTCTGGAAATGCCTTGTCGGGAAAACCCCTAGTCACCAGTCATGTTTGTTCATTCACGAACTGAGTGATAAGATAAGTCGTGTCATGTGGGTAAAGTGTACCCCCTCTGCAGAGGTTTAAACTGTTTGAACAGCCGTGCCCGTGGTTATGGGTGGATATGAGGTGATTTCTTTGCGTAGTTTTGTTTGACTACTGTTTACGAAGGATGTTTACGGATTGGGAATCCGATTTCAGAAGATGTTGTGAAGCTGTCGAGGACAGTAGGGCTATGGGCCCGATGTTGTTGGATCAGCCGGTGTAGCTTGATCCCGGAGGCCAACTTTTGGGAGTTGCGCTGAATCAAAGATTGATACTACTCACTCCGATCCGAGCGAGACTGCACCTCGCCTCGATTGTTGAGATGCACACACTTAGTCTTTCCGAAAGGAGTTTAAATAAAAACAAATTACAAAACAACCAGCCTCCCTTTTAAGCTTGTATTAACCACTTAAATTCCCATGGCTTGTTGAGTACGCTAGTACTCACCCTTGCTCTATATATATCTATCCCTCTCAGTGCTGGAAGACGAGCTGGATCCAATCGACGAGGCGTTCTTCTAGGAGCAAGCTGGCTTCGAGGAGTTTTAGGGTTTCGGCTTAGTTCCCGAGTCACGTTTTTGGCTTTGGGCTAGATTCCACTTTCGCTCTTTTGCTAATGTATCGTTGTGAACTCGGGGTATGTCCACAATTTCAACCTAGATGTAAGACTATGTCTATTAATAAAGACAAGTTCTGCCATGACGGTTCCATCGCCTGTTATGCCAACACTATATTCCTGGGACTGGTACAGGTTTTTAAGTCAATTGTACGGCTCAGACTCGTCCTTCACGGAAGGTCGGTTTTGGGGCGTGACATGGCGCAGCCCGGCTGGCGCCCTAGCGGCCTCGCCCCTCCCCGGCCGTCAGTGGAGAGTGGAGAGAGAGTGAAGAGAGAGAGAATAGGGGATTAGGGGAGATCGGCTGACCAGATGAGACTGTGGAGCTAGGGTTTCATCTGATTATATATGGACCTCCAAATTGGGCCTCCTAAATGGGCTATTCTTTACTTATATGGGCTGTGGGCTAGGGAAGTTATTTACATGTTCCAAACTTCTTGGAGGCCCATGGGGATACGGGGCCAGGGGGCTAGGGAACGGCCCAATCCCCGGCCCACCCGATGGGGGACCCTTTTAGCCGATTTTATCTCTATGGGTGATGATTTTATCATATTTATATACCCTAATAGAGTACTTACTCGTCGGGTATTGGGGTTCATGACCCCATTACCATCCCTAGTCCCGTCAAATCGACTCCCCTAGGCTATGGCCCATCCGATCTGATGACCCATCGCGCGCCGAAACACACGAAATCCTCACCGAAACACCATTCCTCAATATTTCCGGTTTGCACTTGCATAGCAGGTTCTTGATCAAACTAGTCCAGAACTTATCTGTGATACTCCGGCCTCTCACATGTCCCCTGTTAACAATAATGGGCAACGACACTCTGTATCACACGTAGTACTTCAAAAATTCCTATATTGGTGAAAATTTTCAAATGTTAGAAATACTTATACTATTTATGAACTGAGAAAGTATTTTGTTATAGAATCTAATCTCTTGGAGAGACAAAATCTTCTCTTGTGGACCAATCTAAATTGGTTTTAGAGATAATTCCCTTCTTATCTCTAATCTTCTTCTACCTATAAATAGAGGGGCATAAGTATCCATTATTCTATATATAATTCATTAATAATAAAGAAAGAGCTTCATCCATATATCTTGTATTTATTGACTCATCTAAGATGTTGTTTCGAAAGGGATATGGGCTTTTATATTTTATTGATGCTTCATCTTCTCTGGGAGACAAGGAACCAGATCTGAGCGATTTATTGATATATACGTTCTACAATATATTTGAGGCAATGGAGAAGATCTGAACACATTTGAGTTCTCAAAATTGTTTTTCTCTTTTCTTTGTTGTGTCAGAATGAAATCACGGATCAGTTTCGCACTGAATCTCTCCGCATCTCCGAAAGTATCACAGTACCATTTTGAGTGAGATACCTGACCGTACTAAAGCTGACCGACACAAATGCACATGCGCATTTCCAAGGCCGAACTCTTGCTTCGATCCAAAGAAAAAACTCTCTGCTAGCAATAGACAACTTCTTCTGTTAACACTGGCTGTCATTGTTGAACCGAAATCACATCTGGGTTAACTACTCTGACGTGCAAGTTTTCATTTTGAGATCCTTTATGCTGCAGCATACTATTATATACATACTAGTAGATCGTAGTAGTAATTTAATAATTCAAATTTATTCTATACTAATAAAACTTACACTTGTAATATATAGATAATACATCACTAAATATAACTAGTATAAGCATATTATAAAAAATAAAAAATTAGTATATATGTAATTTATTAGTTATTTCTGGCTGATGTTTATGTTTTTTTATTATCTGGTCGTACGAAGATTCGTGCTAAATGGGATACGAAAAAATAAATTTAAAGTTTTTTTTTATTTTTTTACTATCTAATCATACCAAGATTCAGTGGCAATACAGATAATTTTTATAATTAACACGTTATTTACTAAAATACCTATTTATTTATAAGTAGTTAGATTTTACAAATACTTCTTCTCTATCACCAGCATAGTGTAGGGCCTCTTCCTCTTTCAGGCAACCGGGAGTCATGGTGGCCACGTACGGTGGTCTTACTGTCACCACGGCGCCGGTCTCTGTCCTGCTCTTCCATTGCGAAAAAACCATTGGATCCTTTTGTCTCTTCCGTGCATACAGTTTGTGCTTTTTTCTTGTGCTGACAGGGAAGTCCTCACCTACCAGCTCGATCAAGTCTTTCTTCCAGGTTGACAGCTTCTTGGTGTCATATTTTGCATGGCTTCTTCTTGCTATTGCACACCCTGATAATCCTGCTTAATTTTGCTCTCTTTTTTCTTTTGAGTTCGCCTTGTCGTGCATGTAAGGTTCGTTTTATCTAAGTTTTTTTTTTTGGTCTTTAACATGGTGGTAGCAGGTGAGCAGGGGGGGGCATTACTATTGCTGACAACCTTCCACAGGTGTACATGAGTTTGCCGTCTTATTATTACATTAGTAGAACTCACCTTTCTCTTGTTAGATCATGACTCTTGCTGACTGTTGACTTGACCCGTTGCTGTCGTTGCACTGTTTCCAGCTTCGTCTACAACACGGTTTTGCAGGGTTTCTTGCTTAAAATCGAGATATTTGGACTACTGTTGATTGTGGAGTGTGATTCTACATAGGAGACTGATTTAATTGGCGCTACTTTCTTCTATGAATGTAACAAAAATTGTAAAATTTTCATAATTCTGTGGTTTAGTATGCTTGAGCTGTGAACTCATCTGAACACGGAACAGTGCAGAATCCAGCAGAAACTAGAGGACCATTTGTCACTCACCAGGAAGAATCTTTGCAACTTGTTCTATCAAATATACTGGAGAATACAATTCATGCTTACAGCCAAACAGACATCTATTGGGACAGTAGCGGCGGCAGCAATCACGGGCACAGCTCAAAATTGAAGTACAGCTTCTTGTTTCCCCTTGAGCGGATCGCATGTTTGTCCTTCTGTTTGGCATCTACATTTGCTCATTTGCACTCACCGTACTTGACAATTTTTTTCTGTAATCTGTTCATGTCAACGTTGTGGTCACGGCCACTGGAGCAGCTAGCCACAACTTTTTTTCTGCCAGTTTTTTCTTTCTGTCCAATTGAATTAGCAAAACCCCTATGATTGTGAACTATCTTTTATCTTTTAGGTTGTATGTTTGTAAGACTAACTGCAGTCAGAGTAAATTTTTGGCATTGCCTGAATGGACTTCAAAGTTCAACCAAAGTGGTCGTTTTCGAAGAACAGAGATCAGCGCGTCTTTCAGAATCAAGGTAGATGCTTGTGTGTGCTAGATTACAGCAAGTTGGGATGACTACTTGACTAGTATTCTAATAGAAATGCACCACTGTTTTGCACTGAGTTGGTTGGTAAATGTCCAATTCATCGGAGCATAATATCAGCACAACATGGTGTTTGGTTGCTTTCTCTGACAGGTCATTTTAACTTCTTTGAACTGCTGAATCCGACTCTTTTTTTTTTCCTTTGAGAGGAGCTTCACTATGGCATCAGTTAACCTTTATATACAAGACAGTTTTTACCATGAGTGTGTTTTCATATCATACTTTTCTATCCACTTCTTTTTGTGACTTTCTTACAGTCTAGTCTGCTCCAAGTAAAGGCACAAAATTCGCATCAAACGAGCACAAAATTAGATAGGACAACCGTGCTATTCTCGCAACGGCATTGTTTATTCTCAACAAGAAAAGATGGATTTGTTTCGGTTTGGTGACATAACGATGAAATGCCAAACAACAACTGCACTTGTCTGTTTCACTCGGGTGGACCGATGATATGTTACTGCTTGTTGGTTCTGACTGGTGTCATCTCATCTTCTAGAGGCATAACAAGAACAAACGACCTAACAAGGCGTACAAAACAAGCTTTTATCTTTCTCTGAATCTACTGCTAACCACTCTAATCACCAAGTCCCCAAAAAAAGTCGTTTCCAGTAAGAAAGGAAAGATGTGAGATCCTTTCATGAAAGTAAAAAAAGAGCAGAAAAAAATGGACGAAAAGATTAACTACTTTCACCTATGGGAGCTGTGTCTGACTGTTTTTTTTAGATAATGGAAATGGTTTTCATGTCTGGTTGCAATGCATTTTTCATCAGTCATCAGCAATGGCAACGCCCAGCTTTCCGCAACCACCGCGATTTGACTTGATATATGCGTTGTTCATGATTCATGATTCTACAATGGATATGTAGATCGGCTGATTCAGTTTTAGGTGAGAGTTAGATGCTAACAAGCAATTAGCAGGTGTAATTGAGGTCTAGTTCTAGATGCTCCTCCCTGATATGTTAGATTGTTATCCATCCTAGCGTGCCGGAAGTCTTTGTTGTTTTCTGAAAATTTCAAGACCTGTTTGACGTGCAGAGATGCATCATTGCATCCAGGGACAGTCTTGGTCGAATCAATCAGTGGCGAGATTAACGTCGTCCAAAGTTGGATATTGGTTTGTCCTGATAGAATCATGGAATCTATGTATCGTCCTTCATAAGTATAAGCAAATAGAGGATTTGAAATCATGCGACATATATACCCATAACGTCGGTGGCATAACTCGTCGATCACAGGACAGTAATATAATGCCACAGAGAGAAGTGAATAAAAAGAGAGGGAAAAAAGAAACATATCACGACGATAAGGAGGAGTGCGTTGCTGTGCCGTCCAGTGAGACAAACGCTAAGGCACCTAAACGATAGGGATTTATTTTGCAGGTATCTGATGCATCAGTGATGTTGCCAGTAACAAATCTGCACTAGCAATGGTCTTCCGGATTGGTAGCTTAGTGCTTAATCAAACACATGTTAAGTGATGGCTACTTTGGCGTCTTCCCTTAGCTGGCTCAAGGGAGTAGGCGGTGGTTTGTCCGGTCACATGTTTTATTTTTTGTTGGGTTTAGTTCCACCCCGCGCATCAATGATTTAGAGTACGGGCTGGTTTGGTTTATGATTAAAATTGATCTTACCAATATTTAGTAATTTTAATAATGTTTAGTGTCTATTTAAATTGAAACCAAATTTTGGCAAGCCTAGAAAAATTAGGCTACTTCAATAATTAATTTAGGCTATTTTAACTTCAAACCAAACATAACTTATCTTTATCAAAATTGGACATACCAAACCTTGCCAAATTTTAGCATTGATTAAAATTGACAAGTTCTCAAACCAAACCAGGTCTACGTTTTAAAAATAGCGACAATCCTAGTCCATTAAACTAATCTTTTCATAATTAGTCCTAAGGTCCACCTAATGAAACATTAGTTCTGGATGCTGTTCCAACTTCCTGGACTAGAGAGAAACGACTACGGCTCGGATGTATGATAGTTGCTAAATATCGGCGGTGTTTCATCATATGTTAAAAAATGTTTCATAGTTTGGATAAAAATGTTTCAACAAGATGCAACATTCAAAAACTACTATTGACAACATAAAGACATCAATATATGTGACATTCAATTAAAAACACAATGAAATAGAAAGTGCAACAATGGTAAACAATAGGTTGCAACATCGTCCAAATCTCAAAAAAAGCCCTACCTCACCCGAGCAAACCTGGTGCACGCCAACATCCGAGGGGCCACTGCCACCCTGGCCTCATCCGATGGTCCGACGGTGATAGTGGCAACCTTGGCTCCTCCACCCTTGGCCCAGATCCGGCCGACGGCCACAAGTGGCGACGAGCACGTCTCGACTCCTCCATCCTGGGCCTAACGTCACCTTAGGGCCGTCGCCGTTGCTGACACCCGTTGGCTGTTGCCGCCGCCTAGATCCGGCCAGTGGCCTCGACGCTTGATGCGCAAGGGAGATAGAGCGGATAGAAAATGAGGAAGGGAAGGAGAGAGAGAGAGGAGAAAATGGGAAGAGAGAGACATGCGTGGGAGAGCGAAGCGTTGCCCCAAGCGAAGCGTTCGGAGCGTCCGAACGCCCGACCCGAAGCATTCTCCAGACTAGAGGGGCCTACTTGTGTAGTAGCTGGTTCCAGCTTCCTAGCTAGACTATAGGAGGCCATTAGTGGTGTAGTGAGTTTCGAGTTGGACTCTCGAACTCGATTGCTAGATGCATCCTTGACACAGATGTACTTAACAATTTAGGGGCTTTTAATTAGACTAGGTTGTTACATGTAAGGTAAAATTTGATACGGTACACTTAGAAAATGTGGTCTCTGATAGATGGCATCATAAAATACAGGTTTACTGGTGGACAATCTAGCTTATTGGTTTTTTACCATCAGACACCATGCATATTATTTTATAATTTCTTGCCATTTCAGAGAGAGTAGCTTTAATTTGCTAAATGACCAAAATGGCCTTTGTGTTGTTCCTTCTTTAGCTCGGTATTGTTCTCACAGTTGTCTATTCTCTTTCTCTTCACACTTGACGCTACATCGTTTTTTTCCTTCACCTTGATTAGGGCCCACTTCACCTCGTCGCTATCAAGCTGGCCCTTTACCAAGGGTATTTATGTCATTTGCCTATATAAAATGGCAAGAAATAATAACATAATATGCGCGGTGTTCGGTGGCAAAGAACCAAGAAGCTAGACTATCCACCAACAAACTCACATTTTTGCAGTATCCTTTAACAAATACCATGTTTTTTTGAGTATTCTGTAGTAAATTTTGACTACATGTAATGGCTATGTTTTAGGGACTCCCAAACTCGATTGCTACATTTACCATTCATCTGGAGGTGTTTTCACTCTTTTCTTATCTAAAAAATATCAAACATGTCATTTGCAAACAATTTAGCTGAACACTATTAATCCATTCACATTATATAAGCATTACTGTTGGCTTATGACTAGCAATACCATTCAAGGCCCCAAGCCCCCAACTACTTATTTGCTTGCAAGCTTGAACTTGGCAGTTCTTAAAAGATCTGTCCATACTTTAATTTGTCTATCTTTAGGATATGCACGGTCAGGCTACATGCAGCATTTCTTATCAGTTGATCTTTCTTTCAATTTTCTCTTACTCTATATAATATGATCATTCAGTTATCATCAGTTGGTATTCAGATTTTAAAATCTTCTCGACTGAGACATGCATCATATTTACTGATCACACAATGAACAACAAATGAAGCCAAAGCTACTAACCCAATCTGAGCAATTAGCAGTGAAGAAACAGAAGGGAATCTTGGGCCGTACGTGCAGGATTGGCTGAACTCTGGAGGTCCATACTATGTCCCAATCCAAAGTTGTTAATGACGTCTTGCCTCTCTAGAACCTCATCTTGTTGCATCGTGTACGTATTGATCTAATCGGTGTTTGGTAGCCTATCCTGTACCTGCATGTGTTGTAAAATTGATCGATTACCTCATGCATGATGACCACTGTGTTGGGCTGGCTGTTGACCTTGCACACCGCCGTTCTACAGCTAGAGTAAGAGACTGACACATCACAAAAGCAACTGCTCAATGTTTGCGTCTGATTATGGGATAAACATTTCGTTAGAAATATAAAATAATCCTCCCTAAAGAGAGAGGAACACTAATCCAAATTAAGGTGGAAAATATTTTAGATAATTCTTTAAAAACCGTTAGAGTAAATTACTCTCTACACTGGATAGTGTATCATGTTTCATTTTGTATGGGTTTAGTATATATTTTTAATTGGCACCAGGGCATATCAAAATAAATATCACTTTGTACTATATTGCATCAAATAATTGAAGAAAAATCTTATGAAATATGAGTGAAACTTATGAAATTTTCTGAATTTAGATCACAATTCACAAAGTTTCATTCAGATTTTATAAAATT
This sequence comes from Oryza meyeriana var. granulata, assembly GCA_003991445.1. Lineage (NCBI taxonomy): Eukaryota > Viridiplantae > Streptophyta > Magnoliopsida > Poales > Poaceae > Oryza > Oryza meyeriana. The sequence continues at coordinate 28,367 of RYFJ01004003.1, forward strand.
TGATAAAATTTCTATAGATTTGATGATGTATCCCGGTGCAAGGTAAAAATTATTTTGATATACCCCGCTACAAAGTAAAAATATGTACTAAATCCAATGTAAAATAAAATAACATATATTCTATCGGTGCAAAATACAATTTATTTATAATGTTAACACTACTACGTAACCGACTATCACCAATAACTCATCACTACTGGTTTATCACGTTTTTCCACCCAAACCAATGTGAACCGACAGTGATACTCGATTTCATTGCCGCTTCACGGCACGAACCTATAGTGTTGTATCATGAAGGCGAGTCAACAAAAAAGTTGCACCATTGCACGGTTGAACAAAATAAACTATCAACGGGCATACCTATTTACACTTATCCCGGTGCACCGATGGACACCGTATAAGATGTTAATTTCTAGCTAGTTTAGGCTATGTTAATTACAAAATTACTCCGAGTAATTATACTACTAGTATGCACTGGATCCCGAGTAACTTCTGTTCTGGGATAATCACTGACCATCAATAATATTTACCATAGCTTTTACCTCTAGAGAGGGACAAGACGAGCACGTAAACAAGGAGTAGAATTTACTTACAAATTTGCAAAAATTAATAATATTCACACGCCGCTGGACACATGTACTATGATCAAGCCACGAGACAATCAATCCAAGTTTCATTTATGAGCATCTATGTCGCTACAAAACTCAACTTGTTGTCTTGTCCGAGGAAACAAAATGGTTCGTACCAGCTAGCTTTGGATATGCACATGGATATTGGATATGCATGCACGAATTTCCAGGCAGCATCTGTGTGAACCTCTTAAAGATTAGAGAATTTCATTCAAATTTTATATGAGTAAATGATATTCTTAATTTCTTTCTAAATGTGTAGATTATGTTCATATTCCATCTCAAAATAGCACACTTCTATTTTTCAAGCTGACCACATCAAGTTTTTTAGTGCAGAAACATCAAAATGTACAATTTGTGAAACAAAGGAGTTTCCTGAAGCTTTGTAGGGGTGTGACCATGGTTTCTTTCTCTACATGGAGAGCATGGAAATTGAATTTTTTCTAGACTACCAATGTAATCTGAAAAAAATGATCTAGATCGGAGGGTTCAGATCTTCCTTAACTTTAGTTAACCGTTAGATTTAGTTTGAACATTATGTACTAAAAAGGAGATGGATCCTATTTTAAGGAGAAACAAAACCAATTCTAACAACACTTCATTAATTAGGAAAAAACCAAGCTAACGGAGCGAGCAACTGAATTCACTACCTAGCAAACCTAACCACGACAACAAGACTAGCAAGCTCAAAAAACACAACTGGTTTCCGTATGCTGGTAAGTACCCACCGTAATCATCATCATATTGTTGCACATGATCAGACGACTCCAACTTTGATAGAAAGAACTAGGAAATAAAACTTGACCCCATGCCAAAGCCCAAGTCCACTAGATTCATATCATCTTTGCCACACATAGGGCCCTGCAAACACTAGCTTTGACTACATGACATCTAGCTTCATTGAAGTTGGATGGTTCAAATCTACCATTTTTCTCTACTTATTCTTCTCACTCATGAACTCCCTATCCATCACTGCCTTCCTCATCACTGCCAGCTCGCCACCCCATGCCCCTCCCACTCGTCAGCGTCATCTCTGGTGCTAGCGAGGGCCATTGGACCACAACCCACCACTGGCCATTCCCTCCCCCAAAACACATACACACACATGCTCCCATGCCGTTCTCCTCCATCTCTAGCAGCTTTCACCGTCGGATATATTGTCAACATTCACTGTCGCCTAGCCACTCCATTATCAACGCCATGCTGATGTTGCTTTCACTTCCACCCTTGTTCTCCCCCACGTGGCTTTGGCGGTGCCGCTACCGCCTCACTGGCAGCATCACCATCACATGTCCTCGCACTTTTCCCTACTTCTCCCCACTTACTCTCCAGGGCGAACACAGCCATTGGGTAGGGTGGGGCGGACATCTCATACCCTCATACCACTATTATAATCCTAAACCTAGCACATTAGTTATCAGCCCACCATCAGCCCATCAGATCAATCAAGTATTCTTGACATCAGGCATTAATGGTCATCTCGTTTTTATAACTATGCTCGCTGCCTTGCCCATCTGACGTTTCTTCAACTGTTCATATTCATCACTAAGCCGCTCTATGCTCGTGCGGTGCAGTGCACGGACGTTGGTTCCCTAGCTAGGTACCCAGATTTTATACAATTAATTTATTCTTATTATATGGTCCAAAGATTATTGCTTCATTTTCAAATGAAATGTGACATCTTAGATATTGTTTTATAACTTAACTTACAGATTGTACTCTATTTTTGATGTGATTTTAATATAAATATGATGTATGTTGCGTTCATGTCTTTATCAATCATCTTCGTCCCATTTATATTTCAAAGCTGCGTCCACCATTGCCAACCCTAACCCTAAAACTACCATTTTGGAGGATGCCGGCAGGTCATGGGAGTTCATGGGAAGCTGTCGAAGATGAAGACAGAGGTTGTTGGTGCACAAATCGTGGAACAAATCGAAAGGTTAGAAATTCACAAGGTTTTGTTCCCAAATTTCTGTCGAATGTCACGTTAAGATGGAAGTAGAATTGTCAACTGTTAATCGTGCACACATGTTCTGCTTTCCAGGAGACTCATGCAGATACATACTCCTTCTAGGTAGCAGTACTGTCTGTACTGATGAGGATTTGTGTGACCCAACTAATCCATTGTTCATGTGGTTGGCAACAGGGTGCTGCAGGTTCCAACAAAAAGACCAGCTTTAGGCATCACAGTTCTTCAAAATATGGTAAAAGAGAGGTATTTACAAGAAAGAAAGAGATGAAAATGAGAGGGACATAACCCCATGATAGCCGTGATTTGCACGGTGCCTATGGCACCTCGTTACTAAGTTAGCGTCAGTCCGTTAAACGGTGGTTTTCACAACAGAGACGTTAATCGTCGGCTCCAAAAGCGAAATCTTGCTGGCTTTTAGGTAGAAGAACTAAACCTCTAATAATCGGACTAATTAACGTCCCAATTGCCTCTTTTTCTTTGATTAATTGTTGGCCACTTAACACGTTGAAAACTTCCCTAAAAAAACACATCGAAAACGGCACATGTGTTAAATCACAACTCCTCAAAAAAAATTTCTCTTTGTTTCACTTTTCAAATTCAAAGCTATGACACTTGACCACTAAGTTTAGTAATCACATATTTGTAAAAACTTACAAGCGTGTGATATTATGAAATATTTTCATAACAAACTTAGGCTCCATTCGCATCTGACTGAAGAAGTAAAAAAAACTCCTCATTTTCTGTGAGCATACTTTCCAAACTGTTAAAGGTGTGTTTTTTTAAAAAAATTTATCTAAAAGTTGTTTTAAAAAATCATATTAATTTATTTTTTAAGTTTAAATAATTAATACCTAATTAATCATGCACTAATAACTCATTTTATTTTACGTGATCTTTTTCTTTTTTCTCTTTCCTTACCTTCAAACTATACCTTAGCTTATATATATATATATATATATATATATATATCTATATGTACAATCTAAATGTTTCGCATACTATCTTTAATTAATAAGTACAACTTGATTACATGTAGTGGAGGAGCTTAATTAACCACAACTCCACGAGTTAAGATTATAGCAACTATAAAGATGAAACGTGACGATTAGAGAACTACCCTTAAAACTGACGCTGGTTGTTTAGCTTAGACAAGAGAGTAAAAGTTACTAACTTCCTAACTATGCATAACTAGGCTCTAAGAAGGGGCCACCACTCAGGATGGACTCTGAGAAGCCTATGGTCTTGTTTGAATTAAAGCCAATCTTTGTCCTACTAATTTTTTTTAACTTTAATGGTATCATATAAATATTTGAATTGCTACCAATTTTGGTCCATACTAGTAGAAAGTTTACACTAGCAAATTTGATAGTGCCAAAAGGTTTTAACACTAACAAGATGTTGGTATGGTAAAGATTGGTCCCAATCTAAATAAGCCCTCTACCGCCTAGTCAAGAACTATATTTTTCTTTTCGACCTGGCCATCTTGCACCACCACCCTCTTTGTAGAACGACACGTTTTGTTTTTTTTTTTTTGACGGAGGAAGCAATACCGTTGCAAATCAGATCATGTACTTGATCTGTTTTGCTAATGGTACATTCCGGTTCCAATAGATAGACACCATGTCCGATGCTGGTCTCATGTTTTTCAGCTGCTTCTGCAGGGAAAGCCAGACACCTGATAGCCCTGCATTGTGGATGCAGCCAACATGTTCAGTGCAGAACTTGGATTCGGCTGGTGCACCGATCTAGCTAGCGAACAACGCCGGTTTGCTGATCTGCTTTGATAGCCGCTCGCAGACAAGCGCCTGCCCAAGGTGTTCATGTGATTCAACGTTCGCCCTGTCCTCCTTTCCTAGTACACACGTTTTCAGGTTCCAGTACTATCGAGCTGCACATAGCTATAGCCAACACCGGTTGCAGCAGTGACATTCAGACATGGCAGTATCTTGCAGAGCAAAAAAGACCAAAATGGAAGGTGATTTGTTCGTATAACGGTGAAGTTCTCTTAGATATTCAGAGTTCGTCTAGTCATGGCTGGTCAATGGCTAATGACGGGTAACGTACTGCACAACACTTAATCTGAGTCTCTCCCACTTGCCCTAGTCGATTTCAGTGTTTGTTAGCTTGCCGGCTACTATGATTGATTGATTATTCTGTAATCTCTAGCTAATAAGATCAGATACGTTAACACTGCAGTACGTAAAGGAAGGAGAAATTCCACAGGCCAGTAGCGCTCTTGTGTCACTCACTATCGTTATAGACGAGAAGACTCTCTCACTGTCAGTCCTCACGAAATTACTGAAAATCCATAAAAGAACATGACCATGATTATGAACCCCAGATAAATTACATAACCATCTAATTTTGTGGTGTTCATTGAATTTATGCACCAACCAAACCAGTTAATCTGAATGTTCAAACATATTTGCATGAGCAATCTGAGCCGTTCGATCACGCGTCGTCTCTCCCCGGATCACACGACACCCACCGTTTGCCTACTTTTATCTCCGTCCTCTTGGATGCGTCCGACACTCGCCACACCGAATCCCAACCACCGTCGCCGCGCCGAACACTCGGCCTGAGCTTATACATCGCCGCAGCTCAGCTCGCGAAGCAGAAGCAGAGGCGCAGCAGAGGCGGCGATATGCTTCGAGGACCGGGAGGACAGGAGCAGCAAGAATCGAGGTAGCGGCAGGGAGGCGCCGGAGTAGCGGCCATGTGGACGCCGTCAAGGGGGTCTGCCAGTGGGCGGCGGACGGGACACCGCCGCATCGCGGACTACCTAGCCGATGACCAGACCGAAGGGTCGGAGAATGAGTCGTTCAACACGGCCTACAGCGAGGAGTTCTTTGCGTCGACGTCCGCAGCGGGGGTCGCCAGCGGCGGCGGCGGCGGCGGCGATGGCGATGGCGTCAGGGGAATGCTGCCGGCGTTTCTTGCCGATCAGAGTGACCTCGTGGAGGTCATGCTGGAGCTCGACGAGGAGTCCATGGTGGTGCGGAGCGTGACGCCCACCACCGGGGCGCTGTACGGCCCCACGTCGTTGGCGGGAACAGCCGGGGGCGCGCACACGCCAGGGAGCGGGCGGAGCCTGAGCCGGTGCTCGTCGACGTCGTCGAGGATACGCAAGAAGTTCGCTTGGCTGCGGTCGCCGTCACCGGCGCCAGCGCCTCGCCCCCCGCCGGCCGCGCCCGAGCAGCCGCAGCCGAGGGAGGCGGCGATGGCCGCCCGCGAGCGGCGCCGCATCCAGGCGCGGCTGAACCGGTCGCGCTCCGGCGCGAGGCGCGCCCTCAAGGGCCTCCGGTTCATCAGCCGCACCACCGGCTCCGCCGAGTCCGCGGAGCTCTGGCGCCGCGTCGAGGAGCGCTTCAACGCCCTCGCCCGCGACGGCCTCCTCGCCCGTGACGACTTCGGCGACTGCATCGGTAGGACTCTCTCCAGTCCGTTTCCATGGCGCGCAAACGATCACGCGATGACGACGCGGCATGGGTGCGTGCAGGGATGGTGGACTCGAAGGATTTCGCCGTCGGCATCTTCGACGCGCTGGCGCGGCGGCGGCGGCAGGAGCTGGAGCGGATCAGCAAGGAGGAGCTCTACGACTTCTGGCTCCAAATCTCCGACCAGAGCTTCGATGCGCGCCTCCAAATCTTCTTCGACATGTAGCTAGCTACCCTCCTCTGTTCCATTTCCATAATTCCTTCTCGCCAATCCAACCATATTTCTTTCAAATTTTCGTGCATGTTTTGATGATTTGTAAACGAGTTTCAGGGTGGACACCAACGTGGACGGGAGGATCACTAGGGAGGAAGTGCAGGAGGCAAGTAGACTTAACTACACTTACTACTCCATGATTAACTTCTAATCCACTGGACAGTAACATTTTAGAAGCTTCCATTCTTGCGTGCCTAACGACATTACTACTGCCGTAACTGTCACTCTCACTCTTACTGATTAACTTCTCTGTGATTAAAGTAATTGATTAACTTTGACCTCAGATGGTTAAAAAATGTGATTTTTTTTGACAGCTGATCGTGCTGAGCGCGTCGGCGAACAAGCTGTCGAAGCTGAAGGAGCAGGCGGAGGAGTACGCGTCGCTGATCATGGAGGAGCTCGACCCCGAGGACCTCGGCTACATCGAGGTGAAGATGCTTTCGCCCTTTTTTCGTGTTGTGTCCGTACAGATGTACGGTGGTTGACTCGTCGTTTCCGGCGGCGGCGGCGGCGTGATGCAGCTGTGGCAGCTGGAGGCGCTGCTGCTCCAGCGCGACGCGTACATGAACTACAGCCGGCCGATGAGCAGCGGCAGCGCGGCGCAGTGGAGCCAGAACCTCGGCGGCGTCGGCAGCAACGGCGGCGGCGGAGGAGGACAGCAGGGGCAGGGGGTGCCCGAGGGGAGGAGAGACTGGAGGCGTAGGTGGAGCCTGCGGCGCGCGGCGGCGAGGGCGCAGGTGGCGGCGGAGGAGAACTGGCGGCGGGCGTGGGTGCTGGCGCTGTGGTTCGCGGCCATGGCGGGACTGTTCGCGTGGAAGTTCGTGCAGTACCGGCGGTCGCCGGCGTTCCGCGTGATGGGGTACTGCCTTCCGACGGCGAAGGGCGCTGCCGAGACGCTCAAGCTCAACATGGCGCTCGTCCTCCTCCCCGTCTGCCGCAACACGCTGACGTGGCTCCGCTCCTCCTGGGCCCGCTTCTTCGTCCCCTTCGACGACAGCATCACCTTCCACAAGGTACTTACTCCTCCTCCTTTCCTCTCGTTCCCACTGCCGGTCGTTGGGAGGTCGCCGTCGGAGGCGAGGCGCCGGCGGTCGGGGTGGGAGACGACGCGTCGCCCAATGATTGGGGGCACTCTCTGCCTTGCGGGGCCAGGTGGGCCTTGGATCTTCTGCGGCGCGGCCCATGTGGGGCGGTGGGACTTTGGGGCCGTGTAGATGTGTAGGTGTAGCGTACTTCGGCTTCTAGTGGGCCCCACCCAGGCGGTCCAATCAGCCGGGGAACGCCCGGGTACAGAAGATCCCTGTGCCTGCCCCGGGCCCGGTCGCCTCAGGGTCAAAGCTCCCACTGTCAGGTGGGCCACTGCAAACTATCTGCAGGGCCACGTGTTTATTAAATTAATCTCCATCTATAAAACGTTGTGAATTAACTTAGGATGACAAGAGTGAATATGCTAATGGGATTTAGCACTACTACTAGAGATGGATTTATGCTACGAAAGAAAAGAAATTTTACGATGTTTATTAAAAATGTACCAAACGTAGAATCATATGAAATAAGCAAGTAGCAGTATAGAAGGTAAAATGGGCTATGCTGAAACGGACCGATCCGGGCACGGCTATACTGTAGCCGGCCCAGGCACGGCATAGCCCATTTAGCTGTGCCATACTTGGGCCGGCATGACTGCCACCAGGCTGACACGGCCAGGCCAAGCACGAGGACGGCTCGGTCGGCCCATCTATTTTTTGCATAGTTTTTCTATTTTCCCCTATTTTTCATATACTTTTCCTATTTTATCCATGTTTTTCTCCATTTTCCACAATGTTACCATATTTTTTCCATTTTATCCTATTTTTCCTAATTTTCTGTAATATTTTTCCTTCTATTTTCTATTTTTTGCATTTTTTTCTTTTTCCCGCCTCATATTTTCAAAATTTATAGGCCAAACGTGCTAATTTGCCTCCGGCCGGCCTACACAGCACGACGCCTCCATGAGCCGTGCCTGGGCCGAGGCCTCATCACGTGGGCCGGTACGACACGGCCCGCTATAGGTGTCATGCCTTAACGGGCCATGCCGAAGTGCGTCTCAGGCCGTACCAGCCCAATCGGTCCGTTTGGCTATCTATAAGTAGTTGCATAGAGCATGGAAACAAATTTCTAGAGTCCCGTGAACTGATTTTTTTTTGAAATAGGGTGATTATATTAAATAGACTAAATTTCACAAAATCCTAAGTTTAGGGCATTTGTAACGCAAACCCTTAGTTTTTACAATTTGTTTCATAAAACCCTAGGTTTTGGGACTAAATGTTTCATAAAACCCCTGATGCAAGCTTATATCGTTCTTTTGACTAATATATTTTTCTATAATTGTAAAAATTTAATTGTATGAGATGGTTTTGAATATATATACACATTAGGTGCTTTTTAACTAGCATTGATCATCACAGTTTGATTATTTATGTGTATATTTAGCCGATTATCATGTTATTATCAGTTAGGATTATATAAAGTTTTTGTGTAGTGCAAAATTGAGAAAAATAAATAAAGTAGATAGAGGGACATGTATTTTGAGTCAACTTTATATTAATTTATGTAAAAAATAATTATATATAATTATAAAATGTGAGTATTTTGTATAAATATGGGGTTTCTTGAAATATTTTACCCTAAAACCGGAGGTTTCATGAAATAAATTACAAAACCTAAGAATTTACGTTATGGATAACCTAAAACCTAGGGTTTTATAAAGTTCACTCTATTAAATACTAATAAAAAAGATTACAGCCCCGTTGTTACTTTAACTGAAAACAAAAGAGCTGCCAACAGACCCAGCATAGAACTATAGCTGATTTTGCACTTGTTAAAGCCCTCATTGCGTCCAAAATGCAAAATGGGGTAACTAGAATTAGCACATCGTTATCTAAAAATACCTGAATAAGTACTACATTGTTTAGGTAATTAGTTGCTAATTGCAAAAAAGAAAAACTTTGCCTACTGCAGATCATAGCGACGGCGATCGCGCTGGGCATCTGCATGCACGCGGGGAACCACTTGGCGTGCGACTTCCCGCGGCTGATCAGGTCAACCCAGGAGGAGTACCAGCTGGTGTCCAACTTCTTCGGGGCGGAGAGGCCTACCTACCGGAGCCTCCTCGCCGGCGTCGAGGGGGTCACCGGGATCGTGATGGTGGTGCTCATGGTGGTCTCCTTCACGCTGGCGACGCGGCCGCTGCGGAAGCGGGAGGACCAGAGCGCGGGCGCGGCGCGGCTGCCGTTCCCGCTAGGCCACCTCGCCGGGTTCAACGCCTTCTGGTACTCGCACCACCTGCTCATCGTCGTCTACCTCCTGCTGCTCGTGCATGGATGGTTCATGTTCCTCGTCAGCAAGTGGCACCAGAGGACGGTAAGCTACCTTGTCACCTCGCTCACTCTGATTAGTCACTCTTAAATTACGGGAAAGTGTTTTTTTCACCCTAACAGGATTTTCCCTCAGTTTCTTTTATGTCACCCATACAGTTATAATTTCTTTTAAAAAGTAATAGCAGGGTATCACTTAAGTGATCTGTGATATTGTAAATCACATATCTAGCTTCGTAATCATGGTTTAATGTATCATAAGTTATCCAAACCGTCTTTGACTAGTTTTGGGCGCTACGTTCTTAGCAACATATGTGAATTTAGCCCCCTCCATATCACAATCAATCCAGCTCCCCTCACCACTTCAGCCACGCTCGTGGGGGCAAAGAGCGGTGATTGTTGGCAGTGGGAGGGGCCCCAAGCAGAGAAAGACGTCATAGTTGACGAGGGTGATTCCGGGAGTCTAGTACAGCACCATCAAGAAGGGGGCCATCTTAGGAGTTAGTTGTGCAAGATTCTCAAGTTTTATATCAGCCTCCTCTTCACTATTATTTTGAACATTCTTTAACCTCCTCTTCAGTCTAACACCATTCTTTAGCTCCAAATCTAATTATCTATTCACTTGAGCTACATGTTGCTTCAAATCTGCAGTCTCCATCCTTCTGAACATTTAGGAACCACTATTAGTGTCAAGCCACACAAAATCAGCGGCAAGAACATCCTCACTCGATTTTACCTCATGGTCAAGGCATGCGTTCACACAAAATGAGCTCCACAATGTCCTTCTTGTTGCATGAAGGGAACCGTATCAGCAGTATTCCTGGCCTTCTCCGTTAGCAACTTGAAGACAACTAGGTGCTTGGAAAAGCCATGGTGGTGACGCCGCACTTCATTGCCTCCCTCCCCTCTCTCACTTTGCTGCCTTCCTCTCCTCCCTCACCGTACTTTGCACAGCCCTACCCTCATGGTAACCTATCTCCCCTCATTGATTCGAAAGGGAGGGGTTGGATTGGGGACGATACTGTAGGCTAAATACACATGTTGCTGAGTTGGGATTCGAAGGAGGCCGAATGCAAAATGTTTACCATCGTGGCCAGCCACGTCGATGCCCAATACTAGTCAAAGACGGTCTGCACCACATATGGTACATTAAGCCAAGACTATGGATTTAAATATGCGATTTGAAAGATCACGGACCTAACTGACACCTTGCTACAAGTTCAAGGACTGGTCATGTATTTTACTATTTTTTTAAAAAAAATGATAAGATGGATCAATGTGATATATCGCTCCATAAATATACAAGCTTAAATTTAACCTACAAGTTAAAATAAACAAATATAACTATAAATAGTACACATACTAGCTAGTGTTTAATTTGACCCTTTTTATAGCTGTTAAAAGTCAAATTTAAATTGCATATGTATGGAGTGACATATCATATATTGATCTACAATTTTTTTTAAAAAAATATTTATGACTATTTTTATTTTTTAAAAAAACATATGTTGATCTATCTTATTAATTTTTTAAATTTTTTTATAACTACTTGGATAACATGCAAAGGTATATCCTCTAGAAGAAAAATACCATATCCCTTAATTAAATTACTCACTCAGTTTAAAAATAAAAAATGGTAAGTATAAATTGATCTTCGAGAGAACTATCATAATGTTTATATACTTATTGCTAAGAGTATATTGATTTTATAAACTTTGATATAAAATTGTTATCAAAACTGCACATTTAAGACCATAAAAAAAGTCAAATTCTAGTATTTGGACTGAATGAGTCAGGTGTTTTCACTATGATGTCCTCGCAAATGTCGGTAACCGCCGCGTGGGTAGCTTTCGTGAGGCTGACATATTTGCGCTTTGATCCTTCCAAAAGGTTGCAATTGCACGTGTTTTTGGTTCTAGTATCGTTTGGATGTGTTCTCTCGCTCTCGCTCTCTTTCTCTTTTGGTGGCTTGCTTTTGTTATCCATTTGTTAGGCTCCTCCTCCTGGTCCTGTCCGTTACGGTGATGGGCAACGGGCACCACGGAAAAGGAGAGAAATTGTAGTTGGAAATTAAGGAACAATTGACCTCTGGAGGCCAAAAATCATTGCATATCAGGCCGCTACGGTCATTATCTAAAAAAAAAAGGATAACTAAGACATTACAACAGAATTATTTAGTGACAATGCAAGGAGAGTATCAAGAATTCAAAGTTATTTTAGGTCCTTAAGTGTGTATGTCAATACGTAGCTAGCTAGCTACACAGGCACATCAATTTATTTTGGGTAGGTCCATGCATGGACATTGGACATCATGAAAGATATGTAGACCACAATTGCACTGCTTCACATTGCTTTCCTTGGAGAAAAATAACGTGTACATAAATGTGATTGGAGCCCACATACATATGGGTCCAGGATGACTAGATGCATCTCTATCCGTGTCCAACCTGTTTAAGATAGTCTTGAAACCACTGTTAATATGCTGTTGGCAAGCTAAAATTCTAAAAAAACAGAAGCAGCTGGTGAAAAAGATCTTTAATTTCTCATTATAAAAAAGGGCTTAAGCTTAAAACTCATTGGAATAAACATCTTACCACTCTCATTTGGCCAAAAAAAAAATTCGATCCAATCCCTTTATATAGATAGCGATCAATATTGTTTTTTCGCTATATTGTTGGCTACAAAGAGGGTAGAACCAACGCTTTCACATAGATAGTGATCAATATTGTTTCTTTATCAATCTAATGGGATTAGGTCTGATCTATTCGTCGCACAGACCGTACTGTGGCTAGCAAGCTCATGCACGGAAAGTATAGTGCAGCGTGACCAGATCGATCGTGCCCAATGGTCACGGGATGTTGACGCCGGCGCACACACAATTAATGTCCGGTTGGTGTCGCGTTCGAGTCAGACCGGAACTCGATCGAAGCATATGAACCTGTCCAGCATTAAGGGGTTTGATACGCCAATTAGTCCATTTCAGATCCGTACGCATCAATTGAGATGGGTCCCAGCGCCAAGCCTAATTTGTTGTGATCATAAAATAAAAAAAATATCATGCAAATTAGTCTGGGAGATGAAATCACTATCTCAGATAGTTTATTTTTGGATCCACAAAGAGCTTTTTAGTGGATAATACTAGAAGTTTTGAGCCCATTGGATTACTCAATTAGGCTACGGTTATAGTGACAGGGGTTTTGTTAATGGCATTCATTTGTAGATTATGAATGAGTGTAATCTGCTAGTGGGTCTCTTTTAAAGCATGTCTGGGACTGGTTGGTTTTAAGGCATACAGTACAGACTTCTAAAACTCCAGGATACTAATTTAATTATTTTAGCAACATTTATAACTTGAGCACATGGAAACACCTATGAAAATTTACCGTTATCTTCCATAATTATAATGGTGAGTGGCATTCACAATCTGCACTCAAAGCCATAATCCCTTTTGGTATTAGTTCTTCCATTTGGAATACTACATTTGCCAAAGCCAGGAGTTTCTTTTTTTCTGCTATTTTTTGAAGACTTTATTTTGTGAGTAGTTTATGTCTTGGCTCCAACCTGGCTAAACAGCACATTTTGATTTTGCATCTCAGTCACAAATAGTATGATGATTTAATGTGGTGTACTACATGCTCATGATATCAAGACCTGATAGTTGATGCTTAGATAGCTTTACACTCCGTTCGGATGTACTTATACTTTGGACTTATTTCCTCGGTTTTCATTAGCATGCTTCTCAAAACGTAAAACGGTGTGTTTTTTACAAAAATTTTCTATATGAAAGTATCTTAAAAAATTAAATAGATCTATTTTTCAAGTTTTAATAGTTAATACTTAATTAATCATGTGTTAATGATGTTTCTCGTTTTACATGTGGCTTATAAGTCAGCCCAATAAACCAATTTAAACAACTAGCTTCATTCACATTTGCTACCCATTTTTTTCCACCTCTGTTGACTTCTGCTACCCCCAAATTCCTCAAACACTAATTAATTCGGCTTGATGCTTCTGATCAATTTCTATCGGCCTGAATTCTGTCCTTTGCCACATGCATCTTGGCTGCACACTGTTCAACCATTGCTGGCAACATAGGGCGTTAGTTGTACAAGGTCACGGATTTGGCATCTAGATATGAGTCACTAGGGAAATATAATATACTACTGAATTGCAGAAGAATACAATCTTTGCACTCAACATCTACGACTGCCATTATTTAGGGCAAACGTATGGCAATGTAATCCAAGCCAACACCGCTAGCTGGCTTACCTCATGTAAAATAATGGATGCAAAACAACTCTTCTGAGATGCCATATTCTTTCTGAACATAAAACACCTGCAGAGTTAGAGTTCAGTATGACTCAGTTCTGCACTCTGATAATTTGCTGCAGAGTTAAGAGTAACCTGATGCTAACACAGTGTGATCTCTTTGGTGATGTTCAGACATGGATGTACATCGCTGTGCCGCTGTTGCTTTATGTCGGCGAAAGGACGCTACGGGCCTTCCGATCCAAGGCTTATGCAGTAAAAATCCTGAAGGTAACTGAACATCTGAACGATCATACATTTTCTGAATGCGCAAGCATTAATCAGCATTCCTTGAATGATAACTGGTGCTCTTAAAATTATTGGTTGGTTGGATGCCAAACGAAAAGGTTGTATAATTTGCATTCAGGAACATACAGTGATTAGGTTTGGTGATCCATTTATATCATGCGAATCTGAAGGCAACAATATAGCATGGGAAATGGAAAGATTCAGGATGCATGAAAGATGATAAATGGCATGTGGACGGTCAGATAAGGTTATGGGGTTAGGTCATATTGGCATTAAGATATTGAGCATAGGGTAGGCCTAACTGAGCTTCTATCTCCTTTTAGGAATTTGCCATCACATCCTAACCATCTCCAAAGTGACACCATCTAATGATGAAACCAAATGAGACAAAAAGAAGGATATAGAGTATAAACAATATAAGAGTGGCACCCGTTATCATTTTGTATACTAGTAAAATATGAAGAATGAAAATAGGCTAAATTAGGTTCGTGTTCTTAACTGAATTTGATCCACTCAGGTGTGTCTTCTACCGGGTAATGTGTTGACCATCACCATGTCAAAGCCTTACGGATTCAGATACATGAGCGGGCAGTACATTTTCCTTCAGTGTCCAACGATCTCTCCATTTGAATGGTTCGTCTGCCCTTTCATCTGCTGCTTCAGTCAGCCTTACTCCAAGTATCTACAACTTTCAGATACAAGTAACTGATGCTCCTGATGTGCTCTTTCTTGCCCCATTGCTTCAGGCACCCTTTCTCCATCACTTCAGCTCCTGGAGATGACTACATCAGTGTCCATATCCAGACCAGAGGGGACTGGACGCAGGAGCTCAAGCGCATTTTTGTCGAGAACTACTTTGCGCCAAGTGTTCCAAGAAGAGCTTCATTTGGAGCTCTAGGCATGGCAGAACAGAAGAGGTCAGTGCCCTCTCCTTATCAACTATCATGTCTGATCCTCTGAGAGCTAGCTATGGAACTGAGCACTACATCATCTCTTCTGCAGTCCACCAAGGTTGCTTGTCGATGGTCCTTATGGCGCGCCAGCCCAGGATTTCAGGAACTATGATGTTCTTCTCCTTGTCGGCCTTGGGATCGGCGCGACACCTTTCATAAGCATTCTAAGAGATCTACTGAACAACATCAAGCTGGCGGATGAGCTGATGGTAAGGTTTCTAGTACATCAGTAGGCTAGCTGATCCCCTTTTCAGCATTCTGAAAGATACACTGCCTTGATGCCTCCTTCCTTGAATTCCTCAGGATCTGGCAATGGAGACTAGCAGGTCTGATGATAGCGCGAACAGCTTCAGCGTGTCGAATGCGAGCAGCAACAAGAGGAGAGCATACAGGACGAGCAGGGCACACTTCTACTGGGTTACAAGGGAGCCAGGGTCATTCGAATGGTTCAAGGGGGTGATGAATGAAGTTGCTGAAATGGACAAGAAGGTGATGCCTCGGCACCCTGACTACTGCTGCTCTGCCTGCATTTTTGATGTACTGATGATGATGCCCTTGCTGCTGCAATCAGGGTGTCATAGAGCTGCACAACTATCTCACAAGTGTGTATGAAGAACGTGATGCCAGGTCGACACTGCTCTCAATGGTGCAAGCCCTGAACCACGCCAAGCATGGTGTAGACATTGTGTCAGGCACAAGGGTAAAGTGTACTCTTTTAGTGATGAATTTGCACGTGCACAAGAAATTTGAAATAGAAACGACAGTCTAGATGGATGAACAGACAAAATCACTTGGATAAGATGATTGCAGATATAACATGCGTTCTGTACACTTGGCAGGTTAGGACACATTTTGCAAGGCCTAACTGGAAGGAAGTCTTCACAAGAATCGCTTCCAAGCACCCCAATTCTACAGTAGGTAATATTCTGACCCAATTTGCAGCCTCTCAATCTCCTAGTTTTCAAGCACCCCAATACCATTGGTATCAAATGCTAGGCATCATGAAAAAATAACTGACAATCAGTCAATCATATCAGTCTGATCACAGGAAAGTTTCTTTATGCATGCAGGGGTATTTTACTGTGGAAAGCCCACGCTAGCCAAAGAATTGAAGAAACTGTCGCTTGACATGAGCCACAAAACCACAACTCGCTTCCATTTTCACAAGGAGTACTTCTGATGGAATACAGAACACTCATGATTACAGTATTAGATATCGATAAAAGAATCAAAAAATTTTGCATAGAAGCAAACTGACCCTCTTCACTATTTGTAAATGTACATAGTATAATGCAGAGGGGTAGTTAGAAGCATTTTTATTAACAAAATTTGAGAGGACAAAATCTTCAGTGTCCTCAGCCATCGTTTATCATAGGTATACATGGATAGTCTATAGCTACTCATCAAATGCTAAGCATACAAGAGACTGAGGTCACCAATCTGAGTTTGTATCTTTTTCAATTTCAATGTTCACGTTTACTGTCTACTAATTGGCAGTGGCATTGTGCAGTGACACTGTATGGATCTTCAATTGGGCCTTGGCTAATACACAGAAAAGCAGATTCATAGCATGGATATTGCAGTACTCTATATTTGTTAAAACAACTAACATGCTGTATAATTAGCACATCACCAGTAAAGAGCTGCTTAGGCTAGGCACATCGTATATAGCCTTCACTTCAGTAAGTATTGTTCCCACCAAAATAGAACAAGAAGAATTGCTTACTATAAAAAAATTAATAATGGAATTGATTGTCACAAGTAATAATGTACACCATATCCACATATCTATTGAAGCTATTAAAGACAAAAACATTTTTACTACTCACTAGCTCTAGTCCTTAAACCAAGGTCAGAAGAAGAAACAACAGTCTTCAGATAGTACTTACACTATTTAAGGTCAATGAACTTAATCCATTGCAGAGAACAGCAAATCTAGAATTCTTTTGCACTGAAAGGAGACTACAGTTTAGCGATGAAGTATGCCGCACAAAGAGCATCCTGTGCAGAAATCCTCTGCAGAATAAATAAAAGTAGAAAGGTATTAGATTGTTTCCACTTTCAAGACCAACAGTAAAAAAATCTTAAGAATATTCTTTTGTAGAGAGTACAATTGATTCTCTTAAGCATAGTATCAAAAACTGAAATGAAATTTATATTAGCTGGCTCCATTCATATTGAATTCCAGATACATCATATCAGATTTCAGAAATTTAAATTTTATTTATACTAGAATGATGCACACATTATCCCAAAAGCGCAAATTAATTATTGTGCAGTTCAAAAAAAATGCATATATAATTTACATCAGATCAACAAGCCACCTGCATACAGTGTTTTACAAAAAGGGTTTCCTACAATTAACACACATATGTCTACACAAATCCACCCACAAATATCTTTTGAAGTGAAGAGGTGAAGTATGAGTGTGGAGCAAGGTAGTCAGTATCGGGATACTAGGTAGGATCATTTTTTGCCCGATAGTATCCTAGGATAGGGATCTTCTAAGATTTGTAATATGTTATATAAATTGAAGCCTGTAATATTGATTTTGGAGTGAATTGCATATTGAGCCACATTTTTTTACCTCTGTTTTATTTTGGACCACCCATCAATCAATTTTTTCACTTTGGACCACCCTTTATTCCCTTATGATTCACATTGGATCCCTCATCTCCTCTTCCCCAGCTCCGACACTCCCGGTGCTGCCATCTTCTCCCTCACCGTCATCACCCTACCCCATCACTCCCGTCTCCACCACTGCTATGGCAGTGGTGCCTGCCATTGTTGATGATGCCTCCTGCTGCGTCTGCTACTTGCCTACTCCTTGCATCCCATCCCAACCCTGCCCCCGAAAGTTAGAACTCATCCTCTTCCCTCACATGCCCCACGTTGTTGTATCGGTGCCCCTAGCCGCCCCCGTCGCCCACGCCTCTTGCTTGGCTCTGAGCTCGGCACCAAGCGCTTCACCATCCTCAAGCTGGCCTCACACTACAGCGTGATACTTTCGCCACCACATGTCATGCTTTGTGATTTGAGAGCATAGCTAAGTGCTTGCTGCGATCTGACCAATTGGTTTGGCAAAGTCACTGAGAACGCATTTGCAGCTCAACTCCAGGAGCTCCAGCAAGCACTTGGCTCTCGGTGGGATCTTCTTAATCAGCGTCAACAAGGCGATCGATGCTTTAATTGAGGTTCCATAGCTTCTATAGTGCTTTGGTTCCATTTTTGAGGGTGCCACCGCCGCCGCGGCTCCATTAACGGAAGCTGCCGCCCAATCTTCCCTCTCCTCTGCTTTCCTCCGTTTGATCTGTTTCTCCTTTGCTTCTCACTGACAATGGGCCATCGTCCGATCTGCAACTATTTGGTAACAAGACCCGGTCCAAAGTGATAAGTTTTGCAAAACCTAGCCCAAAGTGTAACATGGGTAATAAAAACTAGTCCAAAGTGAATTTACTCTTGATTTTGTAAATTTAATTGACTTTCTGTAAACTTGAGTGGACTTATTCACACTATTTTCAATATACCTTATTTTAAATAATACTTTTGTAGAATCGGGATCCTACGTAAGATCCGGTAGGATAATATGGAACTGAATAGTAAGATCGGGATACTATGAAAATTAGGATACTAGGTGGGATCGGTATCGTTTCTCTTATACTATGATATGGATCGGGATACTGACAACCTTGGTGTCTGCTAACATAGAACCTTTCCTGAATGTGTTTGAAATGTAACAACTAAATATGTTGAAAATAACACGACTTTCTAGAGCACATATAGGTGTCATTGACATTTTTAGGGGATCTCGTTCACATTAAATGCATACCAATGGTTTGGTTTTGTTTACAAGGATATCTTTGAGTTCTAACTAGTCCAAACCTTTACATAAACATATAGTAGTTCACATCTAACATGGTATAACTGACCTAAAATGAGATGGCCCTCAAGTCTCAACATCATATCATAAAAATTCTTGTGCACTGAAAAATAAGAAAGGGTTAACATACCTGAGTAGGATTAAGGATCAGCATGCGATCAATTAAATCCACTGCGTGCGAGTCAAAGCTGTAGAAGAAAGTTTTAAACCACATTATTCCATTATTCTGTCTCAATAGAAAGCAGTAACTACTGTTGACAAACAGATGAGAAGTGATAACGGGTGGACTACTTGTGAAAAATATCTCTCAGACGTCGTTTTGTTGGGGTTGTAGGATGGATAGTCTTGTACAATGGCAGTTTGGATACTCCTGGCCAGTTTTCCTCATTTGGAAATCCACAGAGTTCAAATATTTTTGATAGTTGCTCTTGCTAAAACAACACACAAGCTTCTGTCAGAGTTTTATATGGAAACAGAACACAAACTGAAGATTGTAAAATGTAAATATAGTCAGGCAGTAATATAGCTGAATCCAAAAGAAAGATTATACATTGGGTTGGCATGCTTAGTGCTTATGAGGGGAGGGATCGTTCTTGGAACCCAGAAAAGTATGCAAAAATGAAATTGGCATAATGTCATTTCACTAGGAGGAAATGTAACAAAAAAATAGAAACAACTGGGTAAAATGGCAACCAAACTCAATAGTTGCTCAATTTCAAAATACAATACAATGTGTGCACGTGACATATATTTGTGGAATGGCATTTTTCAAAAGAAACATATCTATCCTTCGTATATCTTTCTGATTATCTGTTTCAAGTGTACTATATACTATATATTACAAATTTTGAAATGGAGAACGGTAGTAAAAATAGAGCTTAACTGAAAATAACTGGACAGATAATAAACATCACAGTGAAAGCATCATGCTATAGGCAAAAAAAGGTTTAGTTTGTACATGAAACCATAAGTTAAAATGTTAGGCATTCAACATGCATTATTCAGTGTTAAAAAACACCAAAAATACAAGGTAATTCAGCAATTTTATGTCATTGTCCCAATAGCAATAATAGGAATAGGAATGCAAGGAAAAGCAAAGGAATGTATCATACGTCAGTTCTTCCAGGAAATAATGGTTTCCTCAATAAAAATTCTGCAAATATGCAACCGACCGACCAAATATCCACTGCTTCAGCATAATTTGTGGCACCGAGGAGCAACTCTGGGGGTCTAAGAGCAGTTTGTAGAATCAAGGAAGTTGATATCAGCACAGGGAGAGAGGAAAAATACAACAATACAAGTCAATTAAGAGGTTGGGGTTGGACAAGATGATATGTAATAGCATAAATCTTTGTTTCTTCATTCGACTCACCGGTACCATAGAGTAATCACATGATTTGTGAAACTTCCGTCTCTAGTGAATGGCCTTGCAAGGCCAAAATCAGCAAGCTTCAACAGCTTACCACCACCACTTATTAGAAGATTAGCCCCTATATATGGTAACAAATAATCTGAGGGCTGAATAAAAATGATCACAGATATAAAAGTTGAAGATACGTTCAAACAGAAGAAACCTTTGATATCACGATGAAGTACATTGTTCACATGACAGTAGTGCAATCCTTTTAACAACTGCTCCATATAATACTACAGAAATAGAAATAGACATCAATGAATAAGCTGTTCTTAAGAAGTTGACAACCAACATGCATCCTGCTTGGTGAAGCTTAATTTGTTCCAACAGCTTGCTTATAACTATATAAGAGAAACTGATTGGGAGAGAATCTTGTTTTGGTAAGCTTACCTTTCAATGTTAATCTTTAGAGCAAGTTAAGAGAAATTCATAAAGAAAAACGAACAAATCATATTTCTGCAAAGTATATATTGGTAGAAATTTTATTCAGTTGGAACCCGCAGGCACCACGCTAACCATGTGAATTGTTGCATGCAATATTTTATCCTGTCCAATCAGCATGAAAGCACAAGACAACATGCCTACCACTTTCCCCATCTCCCTCATCCTCGATACCATCAGAATTCACAAATACTTCTTTCTCCTTCACATACTCCTCGATGCAGCCCTTGGCCCTCCTTGGTCACCGTTGCCAGGCCTGGCTTCCTGCGTCTCCCTGGTTTCCCAATTCCCATGAATGTCTCCATGGTCCAGGGATGACCTCTCACTCTATCCATCCCCGACACGCAGCAGTGATGTGGAAACCCTTGAAACCAGAGCACGTTAGTTGTTTGGGGCTACTGGCACCAGTGCTGCTGATGGAGGAGGTGACAGGACCCATGTCAAGAAAGAAACAGGTATGGTTTTTTTTTTTTCAAGTTTTGCAGTATTTATGTTGAAATTTCAAACAAATCACTAAGTTGAAAACTTGAAATTTTCATTAGAAACCTCCTGATTTTACTATTTGAAAGCCTAATTTGTTAATGGAAAATTTAGAAGTCCATTTTTGGAAGAACTAGAACCAATTTTGGAAGTTTTGCCATTTTCTAGTTGAAGGCTCTCAATTCTCCTGATGAAAGCTGAATAATTCCTAATCCAAGTCAATAGCTCCTTTACTATTTAGCTCAAAGTTTCCTAGTCCAGTTTGAAAGTATGAGAAGAAAGGGGGTATCTCTCTAGTACACATGGGATAGAAGAATTACATATATCGGAATACCTTGACTTGGGATGGGGTACTGTGGTGCAAGACTTTCTTCAAGTCATGATCCATGTATTCAAAAACCATATAGATATCTCCCCTATACATGTAATCATCTGCAGATTTTTAGCGTAGGTTAATGAATAATTTCTATACATTAAGCAATACTAATAAAAAATTGAGCAAAATGAAAAAATATTAAACAAAACAAATAAAATATATCAGCATTAGCGCATCAATGGGGAATGTAAGAAACAAAATAAAGTAACAGACCTGATCCTCCTGCTCCATGTGCCGAACCTGAAAAAGATTTACACATGGTTGGAATATGCAGTTTTTTGTACTCTTGGATATCTTGAAATTTCTAGATGAAATTTGTTACCAGGAGATACTACAATCTCTTTCAATCTGATGATGTTCTCATGATCCAGCTTTTTTAACAGTTTAATCTCGCGCAAGATTTGGCGTGGAAACTACAAAAGTATGGAGCAGTTCAGAGAAGTATAATTTTCTTCAATGAAAGTGATTGCTTGTTAGAAAGAGTAGCATTGGTTTTGTTCATATCATAAAGCTTACCCCTTCTTTTCCATCATCTAGTTTGATTTTCTTCAGCGCTGCTCTTTCTCCAGTTATAATATCCATAGCCTCAAACACCTCACTGAGATTGTTAGGAACAAGCACAACAATGGTCATTAAGACACTCAGAACACAAATAAATAATTGTAGTGGTAAAAGTAACACACTGCCAGCTTGAAGTCCAATGGTGAAGAAGTAAATCCATACCACAACAAAGTGGTACCACATTTAAATAACTAATAAAGTGGTATCACATTTAAATGTTTATTCTGTATTGTTATTATATATTGATCCTAAGGAAAAAAGAAAACAAATACTTGCAAACTGTGGCATTCATCTTTTTTGGGGGACTCAGTGAGCTGCAAACTGCAAACCACACTAGGGTGGCATAATCTGGACTGTAGCCAATCAAGTGAAACCTCATTCCTCTGCACGCATGAAAAAGCTATGTTGGGTTCTTTTTCCTTATGGAATACGGACGGAATTGCAAAGTCATTGGACCTAACAAGACAAACAAGACAATATTCAAATTCACCCATCAATTAAATGTCTCTAACAGGGTCTTTGACCATTAAATGTACATACAAACATTTGTTACCTGTGCCTAATGTACTACAGGTCTATAGTAAATGTCAAGATGTGGATTTAATAAACCTGCTTTCTACAGAACAAGGGCCTACATTAATAACAGTATGCTGTTTCGCGTGACGTGACGAAAGGAGATGTTTGGAAAGAATCATTTAATTTTGATAGCGTCATAGTGAGCATTATGATATGCCCTCTTTCATCCGTCATGGTGAAAAGATCAATTAGCTAGCAAGTAGCAACCGTGGATAAATTACTGACTTCTCATCACTGCAGGTTTGTCAGCATACCTGCGAAATAACTAGGAAATTTGGCAATCAATTGTAACTGCAATGCCCCACATGCAGCATTAACCAACGAAGCCTGAGCAAACGAACGAACCAGTACATATTTCTAGAGCTAAAATGGATAACTAAAAATCTAGGAAAACAACTAGACCATACATGTTGCTTCACTAAGAAAACCAAAGTAGCCAGCAATAATTGATATAAAGTGCGCATTGACTTGACGAAGAACCGATCTCTGTTACTCCGTCGAACCGCAGACCTAAGGGGGTGAGGCGAACATGGAGTTACCACTCCGCCACCGCCCGTACACTACACCACGGCTCAATCGCAGCGCAAGGGACAGCAATCCGCAGGAAATAGTCCATAATGCAAGCAGCGAGATCGAGGGAAGCGAGTGGGGGACATCGCTATCCCTCCCTCAATTGCTTGCTTACCCGTAGGTGCCCTCGCCGATCTTGCGGATGCGCCTGAAGCAGTCGACGGTGCGGGCGCCGGCGGGGGCGTACTCGGCCAGGTTTAGGGCTCCCGGCGGCGCCTCCTCCCCGGCCATCACGCAGGCGGCGGCGGCGGCGGCGGCGCGGCGAAATCAGCAGCTGTCTCACCAGCGAGGGGCGGCGACGAAAAGGCTAGGCAGCGGACCCGGAGGAAACGAGTCAAAAGCGGCCGACTTTTTCTCTCTTCCGCTCTGGGCTTGGCCGCTGCCGCAACGCCATCTCGAAGCCTCGCAGGCCCGTCGGGTAGTGGGCTTTATTGGCCCCAATGAGCTCGATCTGAAAAGAATTGAGGTTTTGGCCCAACGAGGAAAAGACTTGGCTTTTTTTTAATGCTTCGGCCCTTCCAGCTAAACTAGGAATTTTTTATTTTTATATTTTTTTAATAAAATATTTACAAAAGTATATTTTCATTTCAAAAATTTACAAAAGTATACTCCCACCCCTCTGGAAAGGGCGCTTTTTTAAAAAAATCGTCCTCCCAAAGGGCGATTTGATGACGTGGCTGACGTTGCAGGTGGCCTCCGGCCGTCTAAAAACGGGGCCACCTGCAAAATACCGGCTGCAGGGCCAGCCAATTTACAGGCGACCCCCTGGCCCCCCAAAAACCACCCTCTAGGAGGGTGGCAAGGGGGCCGCCTGCAAAATGCCGGCCGCGGAGCCGGCCATTTTACAGGCAGTCTCCTTGTCGCCCTCTGGGAGGGTGATTTTTAGACAGCCCAGCATAAAACCACCTCTCAGACTCAAAAAATATCATAAAATTCACAGAAATCAAGAAAAAAAGAAGATAGTTGAGAGCGAGGCTGAACGAAAGCAGCGAAGCATTGCCGGTTTGCTGATTCGTCTGCAGGTAAAATTTATTGTCCATTTGCAATTTCTATTTCTATACAAAAATTAATGTAGTATTGTACAGGTTGCGTGAAGGATGGGCATTCATGGCGGGTGCACGCATTTAAGGATAAATGGAAAAATTATTGGCAAGTTTCAATCGTGACCGAGCATTTATGTTACTTATCCGGTGTTGAAAAATATCATAGAAACATGACATCTGCATTTATTGCAACAGAGATGTACTCCCACATTGTGAATAATCTGGGGTACGAACCAAGGTTAATTGTTAGACATATTGAAGAGAAATTTAAATAAACAATTAGCTATGCTAAGGCTTGGAGAGCAAAACAGAAGGTTATAGAGATGAGGTTTGGCATATTTGAAGCATCTTATGATAATTTGCCTCGTCTGTTAGCATGTATTCTTCAGAGGAATCCAGAGACCTGTTACGACCTAAAAGTCTTTCCATCATTTGACCATGGTAATAAAAGTGTGTTGCAATGAGTATTCTTTTCATTAGGTGCTTGCATTTAGGTATTTGTGCATTGTTGTCCCATCCTCTGCATCGATGGGACATTTCTGACTAGAAAGTACAGGGGGCAGATATTAACAGCAATTGGAGTTGATGGGAGAAACCAAGTTCTACTGGTGGCTTTTGCTTTTGTTGAGAGTGAGAACACTGATAGCTGGTATTGGTTCCTAGAAAGGGTTAAGTCTGCAGTTATACGGATGGGGCCAGACGTATGCCTCATACATGACCGTCATGTCGGCTTGCTACGAGCAATTGAGGAATTGAAAGATGGATGTGCTGAGAAGGGATACCCACGAAGGTGGTCTGATGTCCAAAGTAGATGGTGCATGTGTTATATGGGTGCTAATTTCTACAGGCAATTCAAGAATAAGCACCTTATAGATCTTTTCAAGAGGCTGTGCGCCCATAATCAAGAGAAGAAGTTCAATAAGCTTGTGAGGAGGTTGGATGAGCTGACCACTAAACAAACAGATGAACAGTCCAGGAGGGCTACCCTTGTAGGGGATGAGGCTCCACAAGCTCTTGGACCTCTATCAAGTGACGGATCTCGTATGAGAAGAAGGTCAGCATCCTCGGTTAGAAAATTTTCGAAATGGATTGAGAATGAGCCAAAGAAGAAATGTGCATTGTTGTATGACAAGGATGGTTCTCGATTTGGCATAATGACCACAAATTTAGCAGATGTTTATAACTGGGTGATGCGTGGTGTTCGAGGGCTCCCACTTATTGGCATAGTTGAATTTATTTTGCATAGCATATGTAAGTACTTCAGAGATCGGTTCAGAGAAGCCGGCCCCTCAATGACGGATAATAATCTTTTCTTTGATACACTACTGACTAAGTAACTGCAAGGTAAAAGTAATAAGGTCCGAAAATATCGAGCTATACCTTAAGATACACAAAAACACAGATTTGAAGTATTGTGTGTCGACAAGGGCATGTGTGGAATCTACCACAAAAGAGTTATGCAGGAGTACGTGCTGAAGAAAGACAGGACCTGCAAGTGCTCGTACCGAAAACCTACTCTGCGTTTGTCATCAATTACCAAAACAACAATGGGACCTAGATGCTTCAACCCCTTTACTTTGTTTACGCTCGTCGATCAAATGATGTACTCCTCACGATCTACGTTTGCGACGAAACTAATCAAAAACATGAATTTTTGAGTTTCAACCTCACGAAAGTAGATTCCAAGCGGTGACAACCGAGCACACGTTAATTGCTTACGAACATAATGAAATTATCCATCCAACGAGTACAAACAGCACATGAAACGTTTCTAGTTATCGTTATTACATGTCTTAAGGTATGTCAAACAGATATCCGACTAGATATGCAACTACTGTGTACAGCGTAGGTACTTCCCCTTTCTCGCCGTCTCCGGCCCAACTTCCTTTGCACGCAGTGCCCTCTCCCGCTTCCTTTCCCTCTCTGCCTCATGGGCTTTCTTCTCCTGTCGCTCATTCCCCTCCTTCTTCTTCTGTTCAGCCTCCCACTCTTTTTGCACCACCTAACGATGTTCGCACCGCTCCCTGTTTCAATCTTTTAAACTGTGAAGAAACTTTGCGTTCTATGGACGGATCTCCGTATCTATTCACTGCACAAAGTCGCACAGAGGCGGAGGAGGCTTCGGTGCCTTGACATATACAAATTTGTTAGCTCAAAGGTTCAAATATTTCGTACTACAAAATAATTCGTATTACTTCCACTAGCTTCTTCGTCTTCCCCTTCTTCCCTAGTGGCTTCGGCTTCTCCGGGGAGTACGCATAATTAGCACATATCAATACCTTTGCCAGTATGTGTAATCCTTCTCACTTATTGTAACTTTGCAATTATCTCCACACCAACACATCGGCGGAGGCACGCCAATTGGAGGTCATAGATGACTGGACATACCGAATGCATCCATAGCAATCTATATTATAACCAAATAAACGTAAGTTATAACTCACTAGGCCAAAAATACCTTATACAACTACATACCTAGGGTATACTACACATGACTACAAAAAATGAAATGTCATCGTCCTCATTTCCATCTCCCTAGCATTTCTCGAACTAGTGTTACTCATCTAGTAAAAAAAACCTAACTTCTCTCATGCGCCTTATCAATATCTTTAGCCGTTATACTCAACTTCAATAGATCTACACCTTATGGACAAAACCTAATATTTACTTACCTGTGAAATAAGTAGTACAATACTACACATACTACATCATTTGATGAATAGAAATGGAAATTACAAAGAGCCATAAAATATTACCTGTAGACGAATCCGTAAACTGGAAGGACTTCGCCGCTTTGGTTCGTCTTCGCTCTCAGTTCTCTCTTCTTTTTCTGTTATTTTTATAAATTTTATGAATTTTTTGGAGGCTGGGAGGGGGTTTTATAGCGAGCTAGTAAAAAACCGACCTATGAGAAAACGATTTTTTGATAAAATGGGCCAATTTGCAGGCGCCGCCCAAAAAACGCCCTTGTAGAGGGCGGTTTTTGGCGGCCAGGGAGCCGCTTGCAAAAGTACTGACAGCCGTCGGTCGCTCGGCCGACGGCCGTTAGCCACGTCATCAAATCGCCCTTTGGAAGAACGATTTCATAAAAAACGTCCTCCCGAAAGGCGTTAGGAATATATTTTTGTAAATTTTTGAAACGAAAATGTATTTTTTAAATATTTTATTAAAAAAATATAAAAATAAAAAAAATTCGCTAAACTAGTGCTATGGCTGTAAGTTCTAACGGGTTCTGAGGAATACGGACAAATGGTTTTATAAGATTTAAATTTTTCTACAATGGTTTTTTTAGATATTTTTAAGCAGATTTTTTTTTATGATGAGAGTATGTTGGTTTGAGAGAAGGCACTCTATTTTTATTATAGTAGAGATAGATATAAAAAAAGCCGAAAGACGAAATAGGCCAGATTGTGAATATATTAATTCACGGTCAACCTCTGCTTTGGTGACTCACCGTGGTCGGATATACTGATCGCCTTATTGGTACCATTATTAGATCCGGTACGTGGCTTACTACAGCCGGTTGTCAGATTCTTCCGATCTTCCTCTGATCCTCTCCGCCCTTCTATCAAGCGATCCACGAACCCACCTGCTGCTCGAGCCAATACCCTTTTGCCCATTTGAGCTTGCCTAAGAGCCAGCTTGGAGCACAGTACGCCCAAGATGGCAGGTTGGCAACCGTTGAGCTGGACATCAGTGTGCTCCATCGCTCAGCCAAGCTCACACGTCCACACGCACCAAGCTTAAATTTGCTTCATGTTTTCTTTTGATATTTTTAGTCATATTTACTTCTTCTTTTTTGTACTTTTGCTTTCATATATTTCTTTTTTTATTTTATTTCTTTTCAATTTTCAAAGAGTTCTTTCTTATTTTGTTTTCTGCTTGGCACTTTAAAATAACTTATTATACTTAACGAATATAAATAAGAGATTGTGCAAACTTAATTTCCAGCTGTAAATAATGATTTGTCCAATAATATATAGGGACAATTGTGTTCTTATCTCTATTTTGAGATGCAATTATAATTTTACCCCTCTTTTTAAGGGTTTATGATTTTGTCCTCGTTTTTTTAAAAATTGAAGCTACAGTTTGCTCCAGATTTGGATGGCCTTTAGGTGGGACTGGACTTGGTGAGTTAAAGTAATGGGAGAGAAAAGAAAAAAATGATTTACAAAATAAAAAAGGACTATTTACCACTGGTGAATACATGACATGCCACAACCATTTCCCATCCCCAAACGAGGGTGGAGCATGCGGCGTGTGGCACTAGCGAGTGGGCACGACAAGCGAGCAGGCGGCGGCGGCGACAAGCAGGCAAGCAAGGCGAGCTAAGCAGGTGGCCAGGCACTCGGCTCGACCGTGGGCGAGGCCGACGCAGCGGCCGTCCCCATCCCAAACTCTAGGGAGGCTGTAGGCGGCGGAGGTGGCTTCGACGGCAGCGCGCGCGTAGGCGATGGTGTAGCAGGGGAGGGGCAGCACGGCTCAGACGATGGTGCAACAGAGGAAGGGCTAGTCCAACTGATCAAATCCGTCAGATCAGTGGTGGCGGCGGAGAACAACAAGCTATTAGTGATTTGCCCTAGAGGCAATCATAGAGATGATTGTATCATATACTATGTTTATGAATTTATGAATAAAGTGTTCCGTGAGATAGTTAACATATTATTAATCAATAAGTATGTGACTTATTCATGAGACTCTTTATGTGATATGTTACTATTTCTAAATGATCCCTGATTATATATTATATATGGAACGGATATGATTTTATGATCTGGCACATGTAATGCTTGATGATCATGTCTCGTGGATTATGATATGAAAATACCAAATCAATAATGTGGACAAATGTTAGAGAACATGTTGTTGGATAGACCTAACATGAGACAATGCAAAAGCTTTATATGATGTGCCATCAGTTGGTCTCGAGTAGTGTTGGTGTAGAACTCGTGTACCTAAGATTATTACGGTTCTCAATATGTGTAGTGACTTACTTTGGGGCTGCCAAATGCTACTCTGTAACTGGGTAGTTATAAAAATAGTATGCGGGTTTGCTATGAACATGTAGTAGGATGTGAATAATCAAGATGGAATTTGTCCCTCTCAGTTAATGGGAGAGATATCTTTAGGCCCCTCGATGTAATGGACTACCGAAGTGCATGGCCATACTGAGTGATTGAGAAGTCAATCACGAGTTGAGTAGTCCATCACATGGTCGAGTGAATGATTGAGTTAATGAAAGAATGGCACACTTCTCGCCTTGAGCTTAATCGATATCATGTGGCAAAGGGGTTCATACATGTATACACTACAGGTTCAGCCGATATGATCTTTGTGTGCACCCTGCGGGTCAATATGCCTTGCTAGAGACCGCTATTGATACGTAGACCGAAAAGTTATTTTTGGGTTGCAACTGAGTGCACATGAAACTACAGGGTCGCATACTTAATGGGTTGGAATGAATTATTAGGATAGAGATCCGAATATGGTTCAGTTTGGATAGGAATCCAAATAGAGTTCCTAATGGGCCTGCGAGGCTCAGTTAGATGCTCTATATACTCAGGGGTGAGGCGCGGTGGAAACTCTCTCTGCACGAGAAATAAAAACCCTAGCCGCACCTCTCCCTACGAGCCAAACCCTAGCTACGCGCATGGCCCTTTTTGTATGTATGTGATGCATGTAATATTCTTTCATGGCCTGTGAGTCATGCTTATTTCAGCCTCGTTGGCTAGCCTTATTGTAACGACCTGCGTGTCGATATTTGAACCATCTATGTAATCTTCTATTTCTAGCTATCATTGGTAGTAGCTTAGTTTGGAGGATATGGATATCAAGCATGATGGTCCAAAGGAGCAATGTGGAGGATGGAGATCGTCTACATACGAATGAAGATGGTGATTTTATTGGGCTATGCTATTTCATAGTTGAATGCATTTATCTGTGTTGTTTATCTATCTTGATTTCATGCAATTATATGTGTGATGTTGACATGATAGGATAGAATCCCTCAGAAAAATTAGGTAGTACTAATGCCCTTCCATTGGTTTGTCCTATCAAGATTGTGATCATTGCATGGTGGGTTGCCCAAATAGGGTGCCACTGATTATCACAATAAGATAGGATAGATGTTGGACATCTATGAGCAGAAACTTTTGGTTTACTTAACAAAGTTATTGTCGATGCTTTGCACCGGCAATAATACTATGGGGGTACTCGGCGAACTGGAATTCGGTGGATTGCAGAGGAACACGAGGGAATTATACTGGTTCAGGCCCTCAATGTGAGGTAATACCCTACGTCCAGTTGAGGTGTTATTCCTCTGAGGTGGATTTGTGATCAATGATCTCGGGTTGCCCTCCTAGGGCGCCCTGCCTCCCTTTATATACTAGGGGACAGGGGTACATGGTAAGGATCCCAGTCGGATACGACCAAGGGATTTCCTTATTAGAGATAGAATTCTATCCGACTAAGGCTATGTTTCCTTATTGTACAAGGCACAGCCTGCCGGGTGCTATCTTATCTCTAATTACATGATCTGGCCCATTCCTCTATCCGAGGGCATTGTGCTTGTTAGTGAGGTACCCGGGCCCATGGGCTCCACAGTAGCCCCTGAACCTTCATAGTTGAGTCACAGCTGATGCCCGAGTGCTCTCCTCCACGGTGAAGGTTACCCGAGTGCGATGCTCCCGAGTACTCTTTGTCCGATAAGTCTTCCCGAGTCCTGCTTCATTGTCAGCTGCAGCGAGGCTATGAAGGGCTTCATGTAAATATAGAATAGTGTGCGCCGAATATGGCGCACCTATTAGGTGTAGCCCCCGACTTTGTGCTTAATTGTTGAAGACAACTTAAACATAAAGTCAAAGATCTTTAACCTGGAAGTCTTTCCCGAGTAATTACTACTGGTATATGAGACTCTTCGGTATCATGTCAAGGCCGAAATATAATTTATAGTCTTGCCGAGTAGGAGGCTACTCGTATATAGGATCTTCGACTTCATGTCAGTCGAATGTGTGTTTTATAGGTCTTGCCGAGTAGGATACTACTCGTATATGGGACTCTTCAGCGTCATTCAGCTGGAAAGGGTGTTTTATAGTCTTTCCCGAGTAGCAGTCCCACCCAGAAGTTAGACTTATCCGCGTCATGTCAGCGGGAATGAAGATTTAGTAGTCTCTCCCGAGTAGTACACTACTGAAAGTTAACTCTTCAGCGTCATGTCGGCTGGAATAACGTTGCTCAGGGCAACTGGTGACCACGCATGGTCGGCCAAGTACACTTTATGAAAAATAAATCCATTGCGTGGTTAGGTGTACTCGAGAGAGATACCTGCATCCCCAATTTTAATGAAGACCAGCTTGTGATCCTTGTAAGATATATCCTCGAGACCTGGTGGATAAGACAGATACCCAAACATATTTGTTTAGCAATAAGGCTCTCATGAGCAATCTGTTTTACCTCATCGGCTCCTGTTAGTAGCATCAGCGCTATAATTCAACTCAGCCTGCGGGCGCCCACAAGGAGCATGCTACTGTAGGAACTCATGTCTTGTCGGCCCAATACCAACTTGCAGGCCTGGGCCCATCTAGTCGTACAGTGCTATAAAAGGATGGGGAGAGAGAAAAAGATTCCATCGTCTTCCCCAAAGCAACAATCTCTTCATCTTCCACCTTCGCGCCTAGCTTTTCGCTCCTGCTCGGCTAGTTTAGCAGCAGCCGTTCCCCACCCGACTCGGGCGATTTCAATCCTCCTCGTTTATTCCAAGCCCCGATTTGCTTTCCCCCAAATCTCAACACCTCCAGTCATGCCGAAAGCGACGAATCCTGCGGGTGCGCCAGGGAGTTCTTGGCGATCTCGATTGCGGCTCGGTGAAGCTGAGACGGTTGGAGAGCGAGCTGAAGTTGCCCACCAAGAAGTGATCCGTTGGCGGGTCGGCGAGGATGAGTCGAGCCCCAACCCGCCTGGTGAAACGGTGGTTTTTCGCCTCTTTCTTTGATCGGGGCTTGTGTCTTCCGTCGTCTGATTTTCTTCCG
The DNA here is from genome assembly GCA_003991445.1 of Oryza meyeriana var. granulata. NCBI lineage: Eukaryota > Viridiplantae > Streptophyta > Magnoliopsida > Poales > Poaceae > Oryza > Oryza meyeriana. The sequence goes on from RYFJ01004003.1 coordinate 60,913, forward strand.
CCGCATCCTTGATTTCTACGGTGGAGTTGGTGCATTTATAATCCCAAACTCGATCCTTCAGATCTCCATATCGTTACTCTTTGTGAGTTGCTTTCTGGTGTTGAGGCCCCATTTTAGTCCTCTTCCGACACTTGTTCCATTCAAGCCCCAGCCTTCCAAGAGTAATATAGTGTGATTGGGGGGGCTGGTCTTCAACTAAGGAGTGATGGGAAGAAAACATATATCGATTTGCCCTTGAAATCTTCTCTGAAGGGCTGGCACAAGGAGTGTTTTTACTGTGCCGATCTAGCTCCTTCCTTGCACCCATTTACTGGTATGGCCGGTGGTGTTGCCTAAGCTGGTCTTCGGAGCCAACCTTTGAAGAACTGGGCCAGCACACATATTGCTGACGAAATAGACGACCTCAAGAAGGCCGGCTTGACCGGGCCCTGGGTGGCTCGTCGTTTCCTGACGAGGCGCGTCCAAGCCGCTGAAGCTGAGAAGCGCTTTCGCTGGCCTTCAGAGTAATACACGATCCCGATCGGAGGTGAGCAGCAGAGACACGGGACAAGGGGCAATAACTGATATCTTGTTCGGCTACTTCTCCGAAGGGGTCGTTGCCACCGAAGATGATAACCGCCGAGTTGCTGCCTATAGCTTCATCCGGCCGCGGACCAAGGTAACCTTCTACTTTCTTCTGTGGTGAACGCCTGTGGAACGATGATTGTTCAACCTTGCGTGATGGTATCTTGTCGACTTGATTGTAGTGGCATGGAGGAATTTGATGAAGATTCTCGTCCATTTGTCTGGGTTGCCCGTCGAAGAAGAGGCCAAGGAGTCCCTCTGATGCCCAACCCGACTCCAAGAGAGCGCGGAAGAAGCCAATTTTATATCGGGGCGAGGGGCCATGACAGCGCGTGCCATGAGCGGTTAGCTGAAGATAAAGGACACCGCTGCCACAACGCCCACATGCGGTCGAGTCCCAGGCTGAGAGTAGCTGGCTTGGGCTCGACGTTGTCGTGCTCAGCAACAGCGCCGCCAAGGGGCCAATCCAGAGCAGAGGCCGTATTGGGCGAAGGAACCCGAACAACCGTACAGAGTCGAGCCGACTCAGGCCGATATGCCTCTCCTGTCGGCGACACCGTCCGGGGCGAGTGCGATGCTAGCGCTTCGCCGGGGAGCGGGCACGCTAGCAGGAAGCTGAAGTTTTCCAAGAGGTGCGCTACTCCGACGCATTCTGTAGTCGTTGTATGTTTAAAATACAGTCCTGATGTCTTGCTTCGTGTGCAGGAAGCGGGCCGATATCGACCTCAAAAAGGTCAAACCCATCTTGCCCTGCTTGATGACCCTCCCAGCCGACTCATGCAGCGGCGAACACACCTGCTGAGCCGGCGGCCAGCCCGGTCGCTGAAACCGAGGTGGCTCCGACTACAGGCCACTACCGCCACTCGACCGAGAGTGGCTGTTGAAACTGAGCCCCAGCCCCCCGAGCACCATACGTCGCGGGGAAGCGGGCGATCCCCCGAGCCGTGTCCCCAGTGTTGTAGGGGGAACGACGCCGAGGCCAGGACCCCGTCGCCATCATGGTTATCGTCATTGCCATCGTCGCCGGTCCGCCGCCCACCGGAGATCCGCACATTTGCCTCGGATCGAAGCTCCCCCACGTGATGCCCCGACCTTCTCGTGGACCCACTACGCGACGGCACTATGAAAAGCTTCAGACTCATGAAGTCGTCGGCAAGAGAGAGCGCGAGAGCCTGCTTCGTGCCGCCATCAACGGTGTCCCAAGGGGGTCGCGTGATGATTCTTGTAGTGAAGCTCCAGCAAATCTTCTTGTCTTGATGTTTGAGTGTCGTCGTTTGTTCCTTGTCCTGAGCAGAAGCTCCGTCGACCGCAATGAGGCGATGACAGAGATCCTGGTCGAGGAGGTCCCAACCTCGCGAATACAACAGCTCCGGGGGGCATTGAAGCCGAGATGGAGGCGCGTCACACGAGGAGAGCCTGGCTGAAGTAGCGGCGCTGATCAGCTCAGGGCTGAGAACATGGCCCAGCCGAGAAGATCAGAGTAAAATCCCAGATATCTCCCGACTGGACCGTTGGTGAATCATCCACTACGCGATCCGACTGCTTGGTGGTGTCATGACGCGTGATTGAGCTCTTGGCTAAATCTGTGGCAGACCTCGAAGCCGGAGAGGCAGTCGTAGCTGAAGGAGCCGAAGAAGCCGAAGTCCCCAGCTTGAAAGGTCAAGGCTACCTGACAAAGGCCAACACCGAGCTTGGACCGGAGAAGTCCGATGTTGGAGAGAAGGCCGTCGTCGAGGCTCGTAAGAGAAGGCCGACTGGAGAAGACCGTGGCCGGGGTGGGAGGCTGACTACGAAAGTAAGTCCTCACACCGACTGTGATCTCAGCCAATACATTATGTCGCCCTGCTTGTGTAGCCAACTGGCAGGCATGAAACCAACGTCCAGGCCCATATGATACCGTTCTACACGGAGGAGATAAGGTCAATCAGGCAGTCACGGGAGCCCGGTCGGGTCCGTGAAGGGGCTCCTTGACCTTGTGGATCCCCGCTCAGTGGGACCAGCTGTAGCAGAATTCCTCAAATAATGGGCGCTCCGAGGACGCGCAGATGCCCTGAAAAGCTGTACTCAACGAGGGTTTGCCGCCGGCGTGCCCAGACCCTAGCAGACCAAGTCCTC